>PPHD01006768.1:0-24029 GCA_002909625.1 Bambusicola thoracicus
TTACAGTTTTACAAAGTTGCCTTCATTACACCTGCTTTTAGGCAGGTTTATTACCATCAGCTGCTAACAAGCTGCATTGGTGGCTTGTTGCAGTTCCCGTTTATTCCCTTGTTGCTTTGTGGAGTTCTATTTTTTGAGTTGACATGCTGCTGGCACTTAAAAGTCTTGATTCAACCCATTGGCTTGGCTTGAGTAGCTGGCAGCGATGAGCAAAGAGCAATGAATAAATTATCTTTGAAAACAGAAATACCTATGTTGAAAAAAAATGAAGTCTTTCAGCTCATAGCCTGGACACAGAAGTGCTGTGAGTATTAGCTACACTGAAATCGAAGAAGAGCAGCAGAGCCCATTCATGCAGCCCTGTTAACAAATTTGGGCTCTTTAGAAAGAACCATCAGCATTTGTTTAGCTATTTTCAAGTAGAAGTTGGCAATCTTTAATCTGCAAAATTTCCCATAATTTATTGACACTTACACATCTTTCTTTTCTGCAGAAACACTGCTGGTTTTAATTAGCACAAATTAATCAATAGCAGGGGGGCCATGCTGAGTTCCAGTGAAAGGCAGGTGAGGAGCTCTGGTTGCATGCTAAACAGTGATATGTGAAACCAACAACTGGAGCTGCAGCTTCACAGAGATGCACCTTGCAGGGCAGGTGCGGCATGCAGGAACACACACAGCTCTCAACCTGCAGCTCAGTGTATGCCATGCAATGGAAATGCATGATTCTAATTATGTTTTCTAAACTTTAACAAGTGCATCTGTGTTACAAGTTCCCTCCTGTGTCTCCTCCACAGAGGATAGGAAATGTTTCAGCTCCCACATATTACGTCTTGAGGTCTTTTTCATTTTAGGTTGCTTTGGGTTAGGTTGAGTGTTTTTTGTAGCTCAATCCATAGAACTGCATCTAGACATCCTGGAACTCAGCTTGTTTTTGTTGAGTTTGTCAGCCAAAGAGGGTTTGTCTCAGTGACACCTGCATAGAACAGCAGCTAATGCATCTGCATGGGACTCCGTACACATCCTTGGTCTTGGCTTTCTCACCCATTTCTGCTGTACCTTGTTTTGCAGGTACTACCAGGAGCATATTGCCTGGGCCCTTGGGATCCTGATGAAAAGCTGTGGACTGTTGGCCATTTTCAAAGCACGGTTCTGATGACTGTTGCCTTACCTACTACTAAGAAAGAGTCACAACCCCATCCTTTACTATTCCTATCCTTTCTTTTCCTATCTGCATTATGTGCAGACAGATCCTTCCCCACAGTTCACATGAACCAAATATTTCAGCTATTCTCTAAACCTTCCCAGATGTTTCACAGCTTGTGTGCAGCTTCTAGCTGAGAGGTAGTGGAGGGCATGGTTGAAAGACCAAGGTCTTCCATTATGTCAGCTCCCAGATAGTCCATTAAAAAGTCACTCTCTGTTCTTAGTTGGCAGTGGGTTCTTGAGTTCACTGCCAGAGTTTAACACAAATACTAACAACAGTCCTCTCTCCAGGGCTCCTGATATTCGTTTCCTTCCTGAGTGCAACCAAGAAGCCCACTGATTTGATGATTTTTAATCTGCATTTCACCATAACATCAGCAATCCTACTGCCATGAGCCTTGGGTTGCAGTTCTTCCAACCTCCATGTGTTTTTGTATATCTACATCAAGTCACACCTACATCTGCAGCCTTCCCACAGATACCCTACAGGCCTTGTCCACAGGGTGCCCTCCTTTATCGGGCAAATCACATTGCACTTTTTTCTGACGTCTGATGGATCAAGTGACTGCAAACCCACATGTTCCTCCTCTTTGTCTTTCCTCCTGTCAAATCCCAGGCAGCAGCAGCAATAATCATTCTGGGATCAAAACCTGCTTTCTATTATCCAGCTTTGGTTGATGATGATGTATGAAGCAAAGAGAAAAAAGACAGCTTGATTTTCATAGGTTAGGTGTTGACCCTGCTGGGCTTAGTGTAGCATGAAACTAGTTTTGACTAGTAAACTGAATAAATATGCCAGGGAAGCTGCAGAGGGGCAATATATATGCAACAGTAAGGTGCCATTTTTACAAAATGACTTCGATTCATCAGAGGGCTAAGCTGATGCCCAGTGCATTAGAAATCCTCTGAATGGGAGCTGGGGGAAATATTTCAATTCATAATCTGTTTGCAGGAAACACCTTCCTCTTCTACTTCAAAATATGAAAACATTTGGCAGGACAGCTCAGGCAAAAGTCATAGGAAATGGTGCCACCAGTCATCCCAGGGGATGCAGGAAGAAGGTGAACAAAAGCCTCTCAGTTGCATTGTCAGGTCTGCAAGAGCCAAGAAAATCATCAGTCCAACAGGTGGGGCAGAAGGTAATTCACTGGCAGTAAAGTGACAGAACCACAGCTTGGTTTGGGTTGGAAGGAATCTTAAACATCATCCAGTTCCAACCCTCTGCCACAGGCAGGAACACCTTCCACTAGACCAGGCTGCCCCATCTGACTTGGACTTGAACAGTGCCAGGGTTGGGGCACCCACAGCTCTCCAGGCAGCCCATACCAGCATATCACCAACCTTAGTGGTGACATGTATAAAATACACATGTGTACAACTACCATATATTCAATTAGCAGAGGGGCATGGTTAGGCTGGCATTTTACAGGCCATATAACAAGAAGGACTATCACAGTGGAAAGGTATAATTAAAAATAAATGGAAGTGCTTACCCATGTCTTAGGCTTACAGAAGAACTCCAAAGGGAGGGAACTCCAGAAAGAAATCATTCTACAGTGGCAGTCACCCCTTAAATGAGTTTAGGAGGGGTGCAGCCAGGCTCCACCCCTTCTGCTCACACAGCTGAATTGCCTTCACCTGTGCTCCCAAGGCTGACTCAGTGCTTGCCTCAGGTGATCAATCAGTGGTTCAGGCCATGATTCAACAGTTCTCATACATACATGTCCTGTGGAGTTCAGGCTGAGTGGAAGAAGTAAATGCTTAGAAGCTGGTTTCTTTGAATTAGAGGGCTTAATAGAAGAGTGATAAAGAAATGATTATTTTGGCAAGTTTGGCCATGAACACCCTTCCTAGTCAGGTAACCATGGCTCTGGACAGTCCTACAATGCTCCGTGCCCTGTCTCTAAAGGGCTGTAGCTGGTCTTTCTGGAGGTAAAGGAAGAAGAACCAGGTTACTTACACACAATGTGACATGTGCCTACACACAGGCAAACATCTTAGTCATAGGTACAAGCCAAACAATATTCAGGTTGTTGCAATTCTTCTCTCAGGCTGGGGACAATAGCCAGACCAAGGTCAGTGGGTTTTGTCGGTGAGACTCAAGACCTTTGATTTGTCATTCACTTGGAAAGAACACATCTCTCTATTTTTTCCCCCTTGGGGCAACAAGGACTTCCACTGAGTAAAGAGCAAATAGGATAAAGAAAAGCTTCTCAAATTGGAAAAAATAAACCACCTCTACTAAATACAAAGGGCAAGGAGATAAAGCTAGAAAAAGAGAGATCTTGGTAGAGGTTTATTTAATATAAGATACATTTATATTTTTGTTGAGTTACGGGGCATAAATTGAGCATTTTAATGTATTCCATAATGCTGCAGAAACATGACCTTGAAGTTGGCAAAGAAATATATTTCAGCTTTTATTTAGCAGCTATGTAGCCTCTCGGAAGATGAACTTTAATAAGAGTGGAGTTAACAACCAATCGTCTTCACTCAAGCATAGTCATACTCTGTTTCATGAACATATACTCTATCATTATTCATTTAGTTTGCCATCCTTTGAAATAAGTGCTCAAATCCTTATCTTGGTCCTAAAATCAAGGGTCAGGACTGCCACATGTTTCATCTGCTTCTGCGCAGGAGAAGCGCTGTCTGCTCCAACCACTCACAGTGTTTGCCGTCCTGGTGAAAATGGGTACAGTTGCCAGGTTTACTCTTCCCAAATCAGCCTATCTTGCAATCACTGGCAACCAAAATAAAAGCACGTGTTTCAACCAGGCTGACGGCAGGCATGTCTTGTAACAACGCATCTGAGACAAGTGAGAACTTCGTAGTAGTAGATGAATAACTACCAAAAACGCAAGAATAATTGAGGAACCACGAGTGAGCAAGCCCTGTCCCAGTCTTCCCAATGACTTCTTCATTGATGGAGAGAGGCATAGTCTGGAGGAAAGAAGAGACGTCACTTGATAAGAAATATTTCCCTTTTTTGCCTGAGCCTTTCCCTTCTGTTTCCAAAGGTCTGCTCAAGGGGCTGCCCTCCCTCCTGCCTCCCAGTCACCAGCTGGGAAATGAAAGCACAGAGAGAGGAGGCAGAAGGGAGGAGCTGTAGAGAGTGGTGTACAATGAACGGAGGAGAAAAAGTTACCCACCCAAAAATGTACGCAGAGCCAGCGTGGCTGACAAACTGTCACCGCCGGTGTCCTTCACTTCCCTTGCTGTCATTTGTAATTCATCACAAGCACAGAGAGGACTCAGAATCATATCAGGGTGGTATCTTCCATCACGAGAAACTCCATTCTTCTAATTAACTTTCCCACTGACCCGGAGATGAACACTGTGTGTGTGTATATGGTATGTGAGGAGAGTCAGAGGGGGATATTGTGCTCTGATGTCTCTGCATTTATGACACTGCTATTTGATTGGTTTGTGTGTGGGGGGGTTAATTTGTGCCTCTAAAGCATGCATGGATAGTCTTTAAATTTGCTTGAAACAGAGGTTTCCTTTGCTTGTAATGATCTGCCCTTGTCTGAAGGAAAATGTGCTCACTGGGCGGTAGCAGCAATACAGCGCAGCATGTAAATCCTGATGAACTTAGAGGAGTTCTCTCATTCCCTTTGTGAGAACAGACATCTGGGCCTCACTCCTGAGTCACGGATGTTGGCTTTACACAGCCCTGATTATATTCCTGTCATAGAATCAGAGGGTCATAGAATGGCTTGGGTTGGAACGGGTGTTAAAGATCATCTTGTTCCAACCCCTGTGCACTGGGCCAGTTGCCAACCACCAGCTCAGGTTACCCAGGGCCCCATCCAACCTGGCTTCGAACACCTCCAGAGATGGGGCACCTACAGCTCTCTGGGCAGTCCATGCCAGTGCCTTACCACCAGTGTCAACTGACACCAGTGTCACCAAACCCACTCCTTGACCTTGCTGGAGGCAGTTGGGCTGACTGGCAAGCAGGGCCAAGCTGGGCTCCAAGGATGACAAACCCAATGCAGATCCAACAGTCAGCTCACCCCGCCTCCTGTCTTCAACGTACGTTCAGTAACATACGTTCAGCAGTAATGTTCAGGAAACTGCCTTAAGAAGCAGGTAGGCAGATAGGAATAATCCTCTCCATGATCTGGCCAATGGTTTGTGGCACAAGGACAGCTTTAGATCTGGGGCGATGTCTCCATTGTGCCAGGGATGGGTTTCAGAAGTCCAGGTACACCACTCTTAGTGAGCCAAAGCAAAATTTCAAGGTTTTGAAGCTGATCTCCTAAAGCACAATCATTTATTGTAGAATAAACCTTGGTCTCAAAGAATTGATTTATTATCAGTGCTATTGGATTAAATAATTTTTTAATGACCCTCTGGTAATTGAGCAGTAAGACCCTAAAGCATTATAGCCATGCTGGACTTAAATATTGCAGCAGCAAGCTACCTTGGCATCAGTGACTGCCTGGTGCAACAGCCTGGAAATCTTGGGGTGACTTGATATAAATTAACAAGGAGAGGTTTATAATGCATTAAATATGACAATTAATCTCACAGTCAGTGAAGCAGCTCCTCTGTGAGTTATTTTGATGTGAAATTACATTTTATTTTACTCTTTCCCTGAATCTCCCAGACTCGCTCAAGATGCTATAAATTTTGTATTCACAACACCAATCAGCAGAGTGAAAACTCTTAGTGAGGAAAGTGAAGGTGTAGTTGCTTAAGTAGAAAAAAAAATCTGGCTGCAGCAACCTCATATAATCTCTGTCTCTAAAATCACTTGTTACTTCCAAGGAAGTCGAATGGGTGGTCACATAGTTTATGTTAAACACTTCCAGGCTGCAGGCTCTTTCCTAGGGCTGCAAATAATTCTCTATGTAACCCGTATGCCATAATGCCAGATTAAACCCAGCCAGCAGTGCTGCCTCTGTCATGAAGTACAGAGAACCTTTTCACTGCTATTATGTTCAATTAGCTTCCCTGTCTAGTTTGAGCAATTACTTCTGAGGACTTTTTTGATGAAATATGCTTACAATACATCCTCCCCCTCCTCCAATTTCTCATTGCATGGATAAGATTATTTTTTTCTACCATGTACTTGGAGATCAATGCCAAGCTAAACACATTGCAGAGCCCTCCATGTCTCTGGAAGGCACTTTAAGAAGTTTATGAGGGCAGCAACTTGTCATCTGCCTGGTCATTCGCAGAAGATATATGAATCGTGGCTGGGAGAGCAGAGGATTATCTCTTGTTTATTGCAGGAAATTTTATGGTGCCCTACGTGGAGAGGCGTATTAGAAGCAGGATAACCTTGGGATTCACAGGTCCTGCTGGAAACAGGCAGATGAGATGAAAACCGTTGTCAGTATATGTGTGTATATGGTCAGTAAGAATAGAAAGAGCCAGCAGAGCTTGAGGAATTCAATGGGAGTTAGAGTTCTCCATAAAGATGGTCAAAGTGGGCTGAGAATTTAGATAAATACGGCATTTACGTAAGTCTGACTTTGGGGACTGGCTGATTAGGAGTTTGATTAAGAGAGGAGGAGAGTCCTTGGCACCCTGGAGTGGACTAATGTCTTCTGCCTCAGGCAGTGGCCAATATTCCTGGAGGACCGGTGTTCAGGCTGTAGCATCTACACGCTCTTTTTGGGTTTCCAGGCTGTTTAATTCATGCAGAAGTAATCCTAGCATTCAGCAGGGCATGGCGGGGCAGCTGTTGAGAGGTCAGGGATTCATTTATTTAGCTTATAAATTAGGAAAAGACACTGGCCTCAAATGTAAGACGGACAGATGCTGAGGAGAGGATGGCAAGCCAAAAACCATTAAAGTAAGTCACATGTGCTTTGCCTGTGCATTAGCCTGGGTGTCAGCAGAGTGGGGTCCTGGAGTCATCCTGATGGATAACATGAGATGAAAAGCTTCTCAAAACCGGGCCCCAATTTCACCTGCACTCAGATATCAAAGGGGCTGTTTCTGCACAGCCAGGTGCAGCCTTCTGCCCCAAGCTTTGCCAACTTGTGCACGGCTGAATGGATCTGCTAAAATGATCAGCTGGGAAATAGCTAATGTCATTAAATACAATTTAGGCTGTCATTTTTATGTGTAGAGTCAACACCCCTCGTGATGAATGGGTCGGCTCAGACCTCAGGGAGCGATCGCTGCAGGTGTGTTGCTGCCTTAGAAAAAGATCAGGGCCTTGGTTTGCCCTGGCTTCTATTTGAGACTACAGCACAGTTTATGTAAAGGAAAGATTGGGCCCTGAGGAACGCTGTCTGTCGTAAGGCGCATGAGAAAGAATAAAAGAAGATGCCTGATGTCAGATTTTTGATTTTGCTGAAGTTTCAGCACAGTACAAATTCCCAGAGCCCCAGGAAGGAACACTGAAAATTTCTTCAGCAGACTAATGATGGTTGAGGCTATTTTTCTTGTTGCAGGCAACTGCACACCAATGGCAACAACAAAAAAAAAGAGCCTAATGAACCTGCTGAAACGTATGGCCCTAATGAAGATGAAAGTCTCTCTTCTTACCTAGAAACACACACACACAAAAGAAATTAAAAAAGAAATGACAAGGTGCCAGCTGCTCTGAGAGATTTTAGAGGCACAACTGGATCTGCAAGAAGGAAGAAAGGAAGGGAAGAAAGAAAAAGCTGTTTCCCTGGGGTTCTTCTGCAGGACCATTCTTCATTGCTGCTGAGTCTGCATTAAATGGCGCAGCTGGCTGAAGGAGGAAGGCTTCTGGGTGGAGGGGAATACAGAGATATATATTTTTAATGGGCTCATAAGTTCCTAGAGAAGAGAAATGAAGGGCTGTTAAGCTTCTTGAGCTGAAAAGTTCTTCTGATTCCAAGGAGCCTGAGTGCTGCATTGCCTCTGGTGATTGTCAGCTCCCTGCAATCTCTACTCCATTTGTTATTTTATTTCTGTGAGAACAAACAGTCTATCACCTGATAAGATTTATAACTAATACTGAGCAGGATTATACAGAAAATACTGAAACTTGTACTGTAAGGCTTGTTGGTTTTCACTGAGATCTGCTCCAGAATAGCGAGACATTAATACACCAGCTTTCTTCTCTGGAAGCCTGCTGTCAAGGCTCAGTTTGACTTTACTGGTGAAAGAAGATTGTCTTTTTATCTCCAGCCCCTCTCAGCCTCCTGGGGACAAGGGTTCTTTGACAGTTTGGGGGCAGCTGGATGAGTAGGAGATGCTGTCTGTCATGTCTGAGGTGTGTTGACAGCGCTGCATGGAAAACCTGCCCAAGCCCCTGTCCACATCCTTCTTCGTGCCACAGCGCAGAGCTGACATTTCTAGGAGCAGCGACTAGCAAAACACTGACTCAAAAGACCCATAAAAATCAGTTGCCTAATAGGCATGGTTTTCTAATGAAGGGGAATAAAAATTATTATCAGCAGACTAACATTCTGCCTTCAGCCCTTGTGTTAAAAACCTACAGGTCACCCTGAATTTAAGAGCTGAGTTGGAGACATTATGTATGGGGGATATTTTGGAATGGGAAAAGCTCTTATAAAGGATGATTGCTTCTACCCTGACTATTTTTGCTTTGCAGCGGTGCCTTGAGATTTCATTTTCGGACAGGGAGTGCTTGTGCCAAGTACTGTCCAGACACAAAGCAGAGTATGACCGTGCAACCCAGGAGGATAACATGAACCTTAGGAAGGAGCAGAAACGACTTGCTAATAACAATGAAAACACTTTTTTTTTTTCAGTGACTCTATCTGGAAAATACAAGAACAGGAGGAGGAAGTGAAAAGGACAAAGCTCTGGCACTTAAAGATGTTTCAAAGGCACAATTGAAGCCGCAGAGAGAAAAAGGAAGAAAGAAAAAAGATCCCTGCCTCACCAGGGCTGCTGCTAAAGGGTCATTCCTCATTGCTGCTGCTGCTGATTCTGCATTAAAAGGTGTAGCTGATTAAAGATTTGGTTTTGGGGAGGGTTAGGGGTGAGGGAATATATAGATATATATTTTTAATGGGCTTGTAAGTTATTAGAAGGAGAAATGAAGGGCTGTTGAACTTGTATGGCTAGAAAGTTCCCGGAACCTTGAATTTAGCAGATGCTTTAGCAATTGCCTTTCATCTCCACAATCTTTACTTGTGTTGTGATTTTATTTGTGCGCCATCCAACAGGAGCTGTCCTCTGATAAGGTTTGTGACAGATGTTTGCTGCTCGTCCCCAACACAGACTAAAAAGCCAGACAGTATCCTACGCCTTCCCACTGATGGTATCTCTGTAACACACTCCAGTCAGATGCAGGTCACTTTGTTAAGGGACTGCAGATGTGTAACCACTTCCCACCACCGATAGACTCCTACACCTCCTTTTGATGATACGATAAATCCAGATATAAAGCTTCCAGCTCTGGACCAGGTATGCTGTGGCTGAATGATGCACAGAACTGATGTGATGGATGCCTGCTCTGATAGCACAAAATTGCTCAGAAAACACTGCTGGGCTAACTTTGCATCGAAAGACTCTTTTTGCAGGACTTGGTGTTAAATCTTATCCAAACACTCAAAGAAACTTCACGTTGCCTTCTTCAGCTGGTTGCAGAGAAAGGCAGCCCTGTTTCCAGGCCAGATGCAGTGCAGATCAGTGCTTGAGAGGAAACTGGTCCTGCATGCACCTGGTGTGAATGGTCTTGGGACCAAGGGCATAAAGCACTGGCTTGTGAAGTCATCTGTGCCTGCAATACATCACATCAGCTTGCCTGCTGCAAAGCGAGCCTGCACAGCTACTTATCTTGATCTATGTGTCACATACTGTTGTTCACTCAAGACATAAAGCGGGGGTAAAATACATCTCATAGCTGCGTATTTCTTTGTGTCTCAACTGGGAAGATGTTTCTGGCTAGGGAGGTTAATGTGCTGCAAACATCAGGTTTTTTATTATTATTGGGGAAAAAAAAAGAAAATGCCAATTTCTTTTTCCCACCTCTTCAGCTCAAGTGGTTTAGTGTGGTTTAAAATAAACAAAGATTGCTACACAGCAACCTCTTGCCCTCTTTCCCGAAAGCCAGCCTTTGAGACACAGAGCAAGGATAGAAGAATCATTAGAGTGTGATAAATAAATCCATCACAGGGATAACAGAAGTCCTGAGCTACATGTACCAGGTAGATGGAAAGAGAAAGAGGTCACACCAGTGAGGGGGAAAGAGTGGGGCAGCATGCAGCAAGCGTTTAAACAGGAATTAGTTACATATATATATATCTATAAGCACAGTGAAAATAATCCTCAGAGAGGTGATCAAGGGGAGAGAGAAGCAAAGATGTTTGCAGGAAGCAGAAGCTATGGCGTTAGAGTTGGTTGGATAGGACAGCCGCATGTGGTGGGATGGGGTGAGGCAGGAATGCATAATGCATGTTAAATAGGACCTATCGCAGCTGTACCAGATCTGGAAAAGCTTTTGAGTCCTGGCTGAAGCTGGGTGGTCCCAAGAGCAGGCAGCTTCAGCCCTTGGCTGGCATTCCTCATGTTGCCTGGTGAGATGGAGTTTAGAGATCACTCTGGTCAGTGGGAGAAGCAGCAGAGATCTGAGTACACAAATAAACCACATAAAACGTCTTCAGCAAGCAGAGGCTCCTGCAGAGAAAATGTCCTTTGACTCGATGTATTCATACCTGCTCAGGCCTGGCCAAAAATGACCTGGGTGCCTGTGAATTATTTCCTTGGCAAAAGACAGACGTAACGGGGTGTCTGTTCTGCCAGTTTTTAGGAGGGAGATGCCTCCTCCTTGGAGTGTTTCAGAGATGTTAGTGACCAGCAGTGGAGGTTTCTAATGGGTTACAGTTGGATGGGTTTGTGATGGAAACCAGGACCGTAATTCTACTCTAACCTTGAAGTTTAACTAACAAGTTGAAAGTACAATCCCACAAGGAGGGGGGTAGTAATACAGCTTTTTGTTTTAAAGAGTTTTTCTTCAGAATCCAGTTGCTTGTCTGCATGATAGGGGCAATAATTTGTGTAAGCCTGGTCGACTGTTTAATGCTGAGCACTGATGTGTAATCAGCAGAGCATCTGTTGCTTTCCAGTGTGGGACAGAGCTGGGGTAGCAGTGTGAAGGATCTGCGGGCAGGCATCAAAACCCACAGAGAAACTCAGAGTGTTTGCACCTCCTGTTCAGTTGCAAAGATAGCAGAGGAAAAATAACAACAAAACAACAGGAAGATATTTTCAGGGATAATGTTTTCAGAATGGCTTTCTGATGGCTGGCCAGCTTTGATGAAATGCTGCTTTGCTCTTCATTTTATTAATTGAGATTGTGAACTTATTTGACTGTAAACAAGAAATTTTTGGCTATTGTTTTCTGTTTAAATTCAATCTTTTGCGATGTTTTAGTGAACAATTGAAACAGGAACACCTTGTTTTCATCCTTTTTCCTCTTCCTTTTAGCATTAATGTACAATAAGGAGAAGAGAGATGAGATAGCATTGCTATTCTTAGTTCCTAATGTAGATGTTTGTGAGCGTTGAAATAAAGATATATGGCCCAGATAGTTTTTCCTCCATTTACACATCTCTCTCCATAGAAATTAGAAAATCATCTTTGCCTTTGCCTGGCTCCTTCTATTTCACATTTCCTTTCCAATGTGTGTTTTTTTTTTTCTTTTGTTTTGTTTTGCTGTTTTCTTTTTGTCTTTGTTTTGTGTGTGTGTGTGTGTGTGTGTGCTAATATCATAGCTCAGACTCAGCACCACTCTGTTTCTACTAACTGATGCTCTGGCCCTTTTACAGGTCAGAGTCATCACTGCTTGATAGTATGGTCTTTCAGACTGTTTCTCCCTCAGTCTGTCTCTCTCTCTCTCTTCTGGACATGGGGAATGAGCTCAAGACACTGGGGGTCACAACATCACTGTATTTGTTGTATAGCGCAAAGCTACTATAATTGTTCTCATCAATGAGGGGATGAAGCATGTGTTGAGTTTAAGAGTCTCTCAGAATCACTTGTTGATCAGTTGAGTTCAAATGGTCGCTGGCTCAACAGATCTCTGCTGCACGTGTTTGCACTGCAAGGATCAGGGGATGCATCAGGACAGGATAGGACACAATCTAAGCAACATCAGATTAAACCATGTGTGAGATTCTCAGTAGGCTTTGGATAAAGTGCAGAAGACTGGGTGGGTATTTCTTTAGAGCAAAAAGGGGTGGACTCTTTCTACTACAAGATAGAAATTCATTGCACATCGTGACTTTATTTTCATTTGCATATCTTTGACGGAAGAGAAACCAGAGCTTTGAGAAGATAAAAAGTTTGGCAGTCCCAAGCTTCCAGGCAGCCCCATTTTCACACCGTGTGAAAGGGCAGAGCCTTTTTGCTTTTTGGGGCAGTCGTGTACCTGAAGAAACACCCAGAGCTGTTTTCAAAATGAGCACCTGCTTTAAGAAGCATTACCTATCTCTGCAATAGAGGAGAGAAGCATAAAAAATCCCCATGGATTTCCCTTTCTCAAGTCCCTCTAAAATCCACCGCGCTTTAAATGAAGATTTTACTCCAGCACTGCTTGCTGTTATTCTCCCCAAGACATGAATACCAACCTTTATTGTTTCAAAGCCGTGGGCAAAGAACCAAAGAAAATCTATGCAAACCTTTGTTGGTGAGAGGCTTTTGAGATTCACAGCATTTTGTTTTGTGGCTGCCAGATCTCTGTGCTTAGAGGTCGTCATCATCTGCCCCAGATAGAACATGATTAATAAAGAACTGTTTTAATGTAATTTTCGCCACTGACCTTAATTGCACAGGTCAGAAATGAAAGCAGCTCACCATATGCCAGACATTAAGGTTTTGAGCAATTCCCCAGCAAACGTTACACTCCCTTGGATTGGATTGGAGCCCAGCCAGGCTGCACTCATTGAAACTTATAAATTGCCTTTATCTTGCTGGCAATGTAAAATTAAATTGGTATAAGGGATATTGCATTGTTGATGAAGATGTACAAGGCAGAGTTAACTCCAATACAGTGAACTTATCACAAGATATGAGAAATATCTTAATTGGCTCAACACCTTCCTTGAGTCGCCTTGAAGAAACCCAGTGTTCCTGAAAACTGCAGTGCCATTAAAGGAAATAGTCATTGTTCATTCTCTTTGTGTTTGAATTGTACAGCTTTTCCTATACTGTTCATGAATGGTAGGGTGCAAAACAGGATATAGCAGTTTAGAAATGATGACACTGTAGTGAGCTATGATTGAATCTAAAAAGTCCTTTTCTTGTAATGTATTTATGTCCTATAAGCCCTCCCTGGCTACAATTCTTCCCCAAGCTCTATTTCAATCCATTGTCCATCCAGGCCTCATTTTGTCAAGTTTTCTCATCTCTTGCTATAATGACAATTGCATGATGTAAATCTGTGAGCAGCAGGGAGTCTTTGGCAGAAGATGAACTCTAGTGAACATTAACCCTTCTGGGCTCTTTTAACATTTGGACCCAGACTTTGGAAGTAAATGAAAATGAAAATCCTTCCAGTAATTTTCTCTTCTCGTGAATTCAATCAGAAAAATTAAAGACAGCCAAGACCTTTTAGGTCAATGTGTCCTGCTTTCCTTTTGTCAGAGTCTTTGTGACTCTGCTAAATCTCTTTGAGAAGATTGGAAAGTTATTGTATTACTTACTTGCTACAATCCTTCTAGAATTATAACTATATTAATGTAATTGTACCAAACTGAGGCAGACATTTTCCAGAGAGAGAGAGAGTGAGGAAGGCAGTGTTCTTACTTTCAGGGGCTGATATTCTCAAACAACATAGTTCAGTGGAGGAAGCCAAGTAGCGATGCAGTGGGGCTCGATGGTTATGCCAAGAGGGACCAAGCAGCCAAGTAGAAGAGCCCTCAAAAATCACAAGAGCTTTTCCCATTCCTGTGATAGATGTGCATGAAGTCATGAAAGCAGGTTACACACACAGGAGATGTCATCACCAGGAATTACTTGCATGCCTAGTCACCAAAGTAAAGTGCAGTGTATCCCGCTGTGAATTATGGGGCTATGAGCCCTGGGATCTTTGTGAAAGAGAATGTCAGACTTCTGCCAGCTATATTTGCAAAAGGAAACAGTGTTAGATAAGTGAGCTACAGGCTGGACAGAGAGCTCTGAAAGGCTGGTGTTCATCAGCCAGTTGTCCTTGACCCTGGGCAATGCTCCATATGTATAACTGATCAAAATTCCTGGATCTCTGATGCCAGAATCATTAAGGCAATTACGCCCTCTATTACCACACACAGGTATTTGTCCACTGTCCTCGACATGAGATCCAGTCTCTTTAAGTTGTAAAGTGGCTGAATTTTCCCCCTCTGAACCTTTCTTTAGGTTCAGAGATTAAGGCAGCTTGGAGTACTGTACCCAGAGTCCAATTCGTGAACCTTACATGCTCCCCCGCTCACATTCATAATACCCAGCGTGGACAATATTCAGCTTGGGAGGGTCCCTGTAGGACCCGCAATCTCCTTCTAAGTTTGAGGCTATCCTGAAATTGGCAGTCCTCTAAGTGTCAACAGTAGAATTGGTGTAGTGCTGGGAGGAGCAGGGGATGTCCCACGAACCATCCATCTGGACACAGGCGGAATCAATACCTTTCAGCCCCTAGGCGTTAGGGTGACAAGCTCTAACAAATGCAGCAGATGGGTATCTCGTGGAGAGTCTTTAGTAGGCTGGCTGAGTGCCTGACAAACCACAGGGAGAAAATCACAGAATTAAAAGAAGCCCCACGCAGAAACACACTGAAATTTTGCCAGCACAACATCCGACCAGTTCCCTAAAGGGCTTCCTGCACAGCGGAAGTCAAACCTGCTGTCTTTTGCATCCGCTTTCTCCTTTTTTCCCAACCCCAATGCCATGAAAGGGCCTTGGCAAGCAGCTCACCAAAGCAGCCATTTCCCATGGTTCCTCTTCTCATGCTCTTGCAGCACTGGAGGGACAGAACAAGCAGCATCGAGGTTGTGCATGGGCCATGCCTGGAAGTTTTTTAAAAAAGAGAGTGATTTCAGTAGAACATATCTGCTAACCGGCTTCTTCACCTAATTAGCTGTGGAAAAGTCACCAGATGGACACAGATTTTAATGATGGCTTCATTCAGAGCCTTGGAGGAGTGGGTTGGGTATATGAGATAATTATCCTGACTTTTCGATGTAAAAGGCTTCTATTTTATTCTGCTTTTTTTTTTTTTTTTTTTCCCTCTAGTTCATTTTTAATGAAAGAGAGGAACGGTGAAATTCAAAACATCAAATAAAAAAGGAAGGTTGACAATGCATCGTTTAATCTCTGCTCAGTGCCAGCCTGGAGTGACATTTCTAAGGATTGGTTTGATGGGAAGCTTGTTTGTTCATAAATTGCCACAAAATGGCATTCTGGGTTTAGCCAGGGACTTTCCCCCTCCCCCTGTGTGCTGGGAGGAAACGGAAAGCGATCTCATTAAATGCTGCAGGGGATGGAGGTGTGTTACGATGACACAGAAAGAAATACAGATGGGAAATGCCTCTCTCACTCATTCTCTTTCCTACCCTTCACACACACCTCTGCTCAAACCCGGTCATAAAGATGAGCTCATAAAGGCATATCCACCAGTGCACAGCTGCCCCAAATGCTGGTAGATACCTCATGGGACTAGTGGGGCTCTTCTTTAGCATACAGAGCAAAGCTGGTATCTGCAGAGTAGGGGAACTGTTGCCAGTGGGGAACGGGTGCAGAAAATGGAGAAGGAGGCAACCAGAAGACCTGGACAAAACACAGTTTTCAGAGGATAATTCCTCTTCAGAGGTGCAGACAGAAAAGTGTTGCACAAAGTTGCAAAAGGAAAGTCTGCACAACCCCTTACCTCAGTGAGCTTAACTCAGTGAAGCACAGGAGAGGGCCCATGACAGTTACAGCTGGACTATATTTTTTTCCTAGCTTTAAAAAAAGGAAATAATCAGAGATGAGTGTGGGGTCCTTTCTGTCCAGAACTGAGCACTGTTTGAGTGAATTCCTTCAGTGATCAATGTGGCCAGAGGAGCTGGATGCACTGAAACCTTCCCTAGGAGTGCTCGGACTCTTGCAGGATCTGATCGTGCATTAGAAATGCCATGGTCAGGCCAGGATGAACAAGCCATCATACCATTACAGCCATGTCATTAGTGATGTCAGTTGGAGCCAATGATAACCTAAGTTCTTAAGTACTTTCTTGTTCTATCTGTGCTTTGATAATGTTTTTATTATTATTATTATTTTCTCCCATCCGCTGTTTATTTACATGGACTGAGGCCACCGGAGTGACAAGCTCAGTTAACGAGATGGTTCATCATTTCCTCTCTCTGTAATTTTAATTCAGCGGATTGCTGCCTTGCATCTGCACGTGTATCGGTGCACCTCACACTCCTCTGACACATCACCTTTCCAGGGCTATCATTTTTCATCTAAGATTATGGACAGGCTTTTGGAAAGTGGCCTCAACCAGCGAGGCGAGGAGAAGTTGGATCATTTTTACGAACCAAGGGGTAGAGTGATCCATAAAATATATGTCAAATTAGAACTAGTGCTTCACTGCAAGGAAGACACCAATTAATGGGTTCTGAGGGTTTGGATTTAATAGAGCGGAAGATTTACCAGCCTTTAAAAGCTTAATACCAACACCATTTATTGGGTGAAATCGTTTGTCAATGGCTAAGAGCTTCCTGACTTTCCCATGCCCCTTGCAAATGGCAACAGTAATATCTATAGAGATTGACAGTGGTGTGCTGCTCCTTGCTTAGAAGTTTTTAACCTGTTACAAGGATGGAGCATGCATAGGGAATGGGATGCATTTTGTATGTGGAGTAAGAGAAAATTAAACACATACCTACAATGAATCTCTGCAATTTCACTGGCTCTCGCAAAGTGGGACTATGGTAGATCTGGCAAACATTATTAGTATGATGATTGTCAGGTGACTTGTTTGGCTTCATTGACTGCTTCCTCCTCTTACTGTTCTTTTCCTCCAGGTTACCCACTCATGCTCTTTGCAGCTTAAGTTGAGAGAGAACCATCGTTCTTAGCCCAGAGCTATCATCTCATGTGGGATATGGAAACATAATTGATGGTCCAGAACTACTAGATTTTCTTGCATGAACCCTGTAAAACTGGCCCACAGCCTAATAGGGAGGTGTTGGAAATGATCATTTCTTATCGCCAGGTAGTTCCTTCAACTCCTCATGACCTTATCTCATCCATAGGGACGGGGATTATGCCTGGATGGAAAAGGGTTTATCCAAGTTTATACAAAGAACCTTACTTTGTTGGAGGTATTGACTACTACGAAAGACTTCTGGCAAGTTGATAAGTATTATCAATATTGCCATGATAGAAAGTGCACCCAGCTTGTAAATGTACTGTGTGTTTTCTAATCTTTATACACAAAGTGATTTGCCATGCAAGATTATCTTAAGAATGTTTTAAAATTAATACTTATTCATTAACCGCATGATGTTTGTGGAAAGGCATGACTATATGGTCTCTCAGATAATATTATTTCAACGTAAGAATGCTAAGAAATTTTTAAAAGACCCAAGCAAGTAAATGGAATGTAAATAAAAGAGTAAAGCAAAATACACAAACTTCTGAAGTTCCTCCAGGGTTGTTTTACGTATTTTAGAATGGATTATATTTCTCCTGTAAAATTTTCCTTGCAAAGTAAAAAGGAGCGAATTTGCAAGGATCTCAGGCTGCACAAGACTCTGAGCAAAGAAAATCATGCTCTTAGAGAAACCACCCGCGTTTTTCAGTGGCACATCCTGTGAAAAGCCTTTCTTGTAGCTTTCCGTTAAATGAAAACTTTCATTACTGCAATACTTCGATAGCACCTCTCAAAGAAGTCAAATGTGAATTTAGACCATGGCAAAAGTTTATTCAAGCAAATTTCTACCTGAGGCCTCTCAAAGCCCAAGTTTACAACACTGCTGAAGAAAAGACAACATAGGATGCTTATGTAGTCAATGACATTTTTTTTGGCAGTGGATTCTAAAAAGTTACTCGACTTTCATAGTAAAATGTCCAGGTGCAGAGGGAGGAGAGGCTTGAGGTATTTCTGCACAAGCTCTTTGACCCAGGAGAGATCTTCTGGGAAAAACACTATTGGAAATGAATTCTTTTCAAATTCATATCTGTGTCTGCGTAAGCCCCAGTGATGGGAGAGAGAATGATGGCTCCTCCCTAGAGAGCTCAAGAGCAGCACATCATGTTCAACATTATGCTCCTCAAAGAACTGTAGGAAATTGGTATTGTAATCTAATGAATTTTAGAGGATGTCTCCTGAAGGGGTAGATTATCATACAGAATGTGTTCTTTTACTATAAAGCTGTAATTTTATTTTACTGTTCGACTAATGATGTACAGCGAGCCATGACTGGGGGAGCCCCAAGAAACATAATGATGGTTGTTTATTACAACAATGCTTCATATATTGCATTATGCAGAAATGTTATCACTAAGGACAGTTCTACTGTAGGGCAGGATAAAAGAGCCGTATCTATGCCATGTGCTATGCTAAAATAGACACCATTAACCCCTTCTTCCTTTTTCAAAACCAGCCTCAGTTCAAATAGTTGGTTATGTCTTCAACGGACCAATAAATAAATAAATAAAGACTATGGAATGCACTCTCAGGGATTTGACTAGAATACAACTTACCTAAGCACAGGTAGAAGTGAGACATTCTTTTTAAGAAAATGCTGGCAAGAAGACTTTCGGTGAGGCTCGTGGTTCATTGGAGAGGGTTTGATGCTGGGGGACAAGGATATCTTTCAGAGTTGCCTGGTGGCAGTGACCCACAGTACCATACAGTCCTTTCAGTCTTACTGAGTGAATTGCTCCCAGGGAAGCTCACTCTGTGCTATTATCTGCAGAAATGAGGACATTCTTGAACGATGACTCTCTCCAATGTTCTTTATATGGTTTGATACAGCTCTGCTCAGACTGAAATTCCCAAGGCCAGTCCCACTTGCTGGCAGCTGGGGGCGAGAAATGAAATCTGTGATGAAAAAGCTGAAGAGAGGGCCAGCTTGGCCAGGTCATCAACACTGCAGGTCTGCTCTTCCTTCCATCACCTCCAGCTCAGCTCCAGCAGCTGTGCCATAGCAGAGCTCCTGCTGTTACAGCTCTCCTGTGGATGAGGCACTGCCATTGCCAGCCCTTCCAGCCCTTTCCATCTGTCCACCTGCTCCTCCCCTTCCCTATGGACAGCAAAGATTTTGGAATAAGAATTGCTGAACTGAAAGAGTATTCAGCTTGCAGGAAGGGGATCTGGGTGGGCTGGTGGCAGCCTTTTGAAGGAATGGCAGGACTGTGGGAGAAAGGGTGGTGTTAGAGAGAACAGCACTGGCATGTTGAAGGAAGTAATGGTGCTGAGGCAGAGTTAGCTAGCAAGAGCTGTTAATAATGACAGCCACCTGTTTCATTAGCCACGGTTTCAAACAGAAAGGATGTGGTATGCAAATTACCATGCAAAGCAGGCTGGCAAAGACCAGATAGGAACAGGGATTTGCCAAAGGCTCTGATAGCAGCTGAAGCAACAGATGTGTTGCACCAAAGAGTGCCAGGAAGGGAACAGACAAGTGGCCATGGCTGTACTTTCCCCCAAGTGAAGAAGAACTGAAATTTCTATTTGGCAATATTTTGGTCAGGTCTTTATATGGGTAGTTGACCTTGATTTGCAAGGCTGATTCATTAGATGTCCTCCAGTTGGCACCTGCCTTATTAACCAACACCTAAAGACATGTCAGCATGAAACCCAGACACAAAGAATTATCTCAGACTAACTCATCAAAGGGACAGGAACTTGTGGAGCACTACTAACATGCTATTTGCAAAACTGTATTTCATTGCTTTTTATAGCTTACTTACATACTGTGTATTATTTAAGAAGAGAGAGAAAGAGAGCTAAAGAAGACTGAATAAATGCAGAGAAGCTCCTCTTCCTTTTAGCTGTACCAGAAGAGCAATTGCTTCCCTTTGTCTGGAGGTGTGAGAAGTAAGGATGAGCAGTGGATGAATTTCAAAAATTTCAAAGCCTTGGCTCGATTGAGATATGGCACCCCTCAGCTGTATTGGCCAAGAAAGCATGCAGCAGCCAGCCTGGCTGAATATCGTATGCCCCTGGAGCTCAGCTCTTAGTGAATGTGAACTGACTGTTGAAGGAATTTGGGATGAGACTTGACTGAACCTCTGCCAAGATTTGTCAGAGGCTGAGATTTGAAGAAAGATAGCCTTTTGAGATTAAGGATAGATAGGTTGTGTTTCTGGCTCTGCCTCGTACTCCTGGGGTGACCCTGGGCAAAGCATTTCATCGTGCAAAAAGGAATACCAGCTGTATCCTTACTTTACAGGGCTGCAGGGGTGTTGAAAGGATAGATTAATTAAAGTTTAGGAGGAGAGACTTGAGCAGAACAATGACAGGCCTTACTTAAATAGCTTGTTGATGGAGCTAATGGGAAGTGCGAGTTGCAACCCTGTGTGAAATTCAGACATTAGAACATTTGTTTACAAGCAGGTTGGTGCAAAATAGAAAATTTTGGCAAAATAAAACCTTTAATCATTTCTAACATAAAATATCAGCATGGTTCATTTTGGTTTATTTCAAGTACTTTCTGGCTTTTGAACTCAATTTCCCAAGATATGCAACCACTCTGTATCTCTTGGGATGTATTTTGGCTTGTAGTTAGAGGAAAAAATGCTAGCACATCCTGACAGAGGTAATTTGGCCACACATCCCTGTGGCAATATGCAAAGCATTACTTTATTCAAATCACCACAAAAGTTCAGGCAAAAATCTGCTGCTTGTGAGATTAATCTAAAATTTAGATTCAATTCAGCAAATCATAATATTTGATTTGAGGTCCACCAGCCCATCTCCTCCAGATTGTCTCATTCCAAGTTTCCCTTCTCAGTAAAATCAATGTATTTTTAAGGATGGATTTTTTTGGAAACCATATGTTGCTGGTACAAGAACACGTTGATGTCATATTGCCTGCTGGCAATATGTGGCATATAGTGACTGCTTCCACTTTCCAATTCATGCTAAAGACCTCTACACTGATTTAGCAGTATATTATAGTAGAAACCCAGTGAGTTCCTTATGAACCTAAGATTATTTATAATATCACATAAAAGGTGAAATAGGAGGCTCTTGCTGCTTTCACTATAAACAAGACTAAAATTGTTAATTCAGCCAAATTTTCCACCAACGCCGTAAATAAATACGAATCCTTCAATATAAAATGAAACGGATAGGTTGTTAATCTATTCAAAATAAAACAATTGTCTTTTTGTTTTTCATTCCTGACGGAAGCCGGAGGTTTGATAGATGCAGATAGGAGCTATTTTACTAATCTGCATACGAGTTTGTTTGGGGAGAGTGCGGTTAAATGAAAAGAAAAGCAGAGGAGATTTGTGGAAGATCAGGGAGACAGTTTTTTGCAAAAGAACATCAGGTGTTGCTCTGCATTTGACAGTGAGCTCCAATTTACTTCCAACTTCACCATGATAACATTACTCCATTTCCCTCCCAAATAAAATTTCAAATTCTTTTCTGAATGTAATTCACTACGTTGTGAAGAAAGAAAACAAAACAAAACCCTACTAACAAAAACCAAATTGTTAAGACCTTCTTGGGAAAAAAAAAATGCTTTTTTTTCTGTACTGTCATCAAAATGCATAATTTCAGGGGAAATAGGAACAGGAGAATTGAAAGAACTGAATGTTTTGAGGGAAGTAAGAGAAAAATGTATGAGAATTTTCCCAGATTTTCTCTGACTCCCCATGATCTACCCCTCTGTCTCTCCATCCATCCTAAGCTTCTTATAATGCATCAGGTTTGGGAACGGACATGTGTACTAAGCTGATCTCCATCATGTGGGAACAGCGCACTAAATTTTGTGCATAGCAGCTGCATCACCACCACTCCTGCTCTTGAAGAAGGGCCAGAAGCTCCCAAAGCAAGAGCAAATCTTTCTTTATGAGATCTCACATTGATTATTTTACTGTGCCCACATGCAGATCGTTACCCACACGCACATTAAAGGTAGACTGCAATGGTCACTTCGTCTTGATTCATGCCAAGGCAGATTTTGGTCTTCCTGAATCATCTCTTTTTTTCTGGGGATGGACTGATGCCTCCTTCTCCTGCTGTACAAGGATGCAAGGATCTCTTCCACAATGCTGGCAGACAGAAACAAGGTGAGAGCTTGTCCTGCAGCAAGTGCCTGTGCAGAGACTGATTCTATTACTGCCAATTGCTCCTGCATTTGCATCTCCTGCAGCTGATGCCACAACATTTCCACTTCCACCTGGCTCCCCCCCTTCCCACTCAGGCTTGTCAGGAGAGAAGAGGGAAGGTGCTTGGAAATTCCCTTTGAAATCTTGCCTGTGAGGCACAGATTTATCAAAGCAATGACTGTGCGTGCGTGCACGCATTTGTACCAACCCTGCCATCACATCAAAGGGAAGAACGAGAAGGAGTTTCAAAGGGGTGCCCTTATTCACCCCCTTCCTTATTTCTCTGTGCACACACGCATGCATGCGCATGCACACACACATTTGCCTTCCTTAGAAATTAATGGGCTTCTGCTGAGGCCGCTCGTTAGAAGCTGTGCTGCTGGGAAGACATGCACCATCCCTCGCTGCGCTCAGAGGTGAACCACACAAAGTGCCACACCAATTTCTGCCATCAGCCTGGAGAATAATGAGGCAGCCACACAGGGGCTCTGAAATGGCCCCGTAAAAGGCCAGGATTCCCTGCCACAGCACGGAGCTTCTTGGCCGAAGGACAAGAGGGTGTTGTCTTTAATACACGTGGCAGCTGATAAATCAGCCTTTCCCATGCGTTCAATAACAGCAACAGGCTCAGAGCCCCCTTCAACACCTTTATCCTGGCTGTCAGTTATGAAGCCTCCTGACACCGATAAGACATCAGTGAGGACAAATGTTGCCCTGGTTCTTTTTTTTTTTTTTGAGGGGTGACTTAGCAGCGTATGCAGCGAAGTGGCTCAAAACTGAAGTGACATGACAAACTCACCACACAGCTCTGGCAGGTACTGGGAGAGGTAACCTGAGTTCCAGGCTGCAGGGAAGGGCCTCTCACTGCTGGGTGATAGCAGGAAAAGCTTCCTCAGCTCTGCCCTGGCACCTGTGTTTGAGGTCGAATCTGCTTGCTGTGTTCTCCAGCCTATTTCAAGTTTTTCACCAAGGTTATTAATTGGGCTTAGTGAAAGGGGGGTAGGACTTGTTTTAATGAAGAAAAGTAATGTATCTGCAAGAGGGCAAATCAGCAACAAGTATTTGGGGCAGCACTGGGCTTCAGTTTACAGACGTAGTTTTCTCTCAACCGTACCTAACTTTCACAGAAGTTCACTGATAGGTCCTCAAGAGAATCCGAGCATCTCATAGGCATCAAGGGTCTCTTTTAGAAATATACTTCATTTCTACTTTTACCTGTGTTCGTGAATTTTCAGTTGATAAAAGTGAAAGGCCTTCCCTCCAACTTCACACACGCACTCGCTGAAGCACAAAGCTAGTTTCATTCCCCTCCGAAGGCTCAGACTGCTGCCTTTGCCATCCGTCCTCGTTCACCATCACCTCTGAATCTTTGCTGATGAACATTGCTCCCGCTAATGTCTTCCTGGGACTGTCGCCACTGCTGTGCTTGGTCCTGCCAAGCTGCAGGGCTCTGTCCCTGCCGTGAGTCAGGCAGATTGAGCTAGTTAGGTTCCCAAACTGGGTTCAGTTCAGAGCCATCCCTTTGTACTCAGAAAAGATTTTTAACTAGGACTAAGTCAAAGAAGATCTGGCTTAGTATGGTAGGGACTGAGGAAGTCTTCCCAGACTGGG
>PPHD01006769.1:0-24028 GCA_002909625.1 Bambusicola thoracicus
GATGTTTTATGTAGTTAATAGAAACTCTTCCTTTAGCTTTGACACAGACAACTGTCTCTCACGTTAATAGACTTGGAGCCTCCCCAGGAAGAATTCTAGTTCTTTCAGGATTATTTCTTTCCCTTAGGATCTCTTTAAAAAGAATGAATATGTTCTCAACTGATGTATTATGAAAACCTAAATCTTAGGCACATTTTTTGGATGCCTAAATTACTGCCATTACACAAAAATGTTATGTACAAGAAACATGAATTTGCATTTATTTGATTAATTACAGTCAACTGATATCAGTATAAACAACAGTAAGTTATTTCTCTAGAATTTAGAAATCACATAAACACATGAACACTATTGAATCACTAGGATAAACTTTCCTTCAAAAAATTTAAAAGAGTATTTATTTTTTAAAATATGATTTTTGGAAATAGTTACATTTTTAACCTGGTTAAATGAGTCATGTCTCTCTCAAAAAAACATCTTACCATTGTACATGAATACGTACATCTGACTTTCCCGCAGTAATTTTTCACTCATTGGACAGAGTCACCCAAATATAACAGAGAAGTAGAAATGTCAAAGAGAATAACTCCCTCAAGTCTTGTCAAAATAAATCTCCTGATAGATTATTTATTATTGTCCCCATGGAAGAAAAGGCTCACATGGAGAGAATCCACACAGAATGGAGTCCTGTAAAAGCTCCCACGATGGGAAAACTTCAATCACATTTTACATTAGAGACTGCACCTTCTTAAATATCAACTCCATCAATCTTCAGTATGAATCCATAAAAATGAGTGTCCATGTTTATTATGCACAAAGAACTACTAACATCTTTTTTTCACTTGTCTACAACTAGATTCTCTTTTGTTCTTCTTGGTTTTTTTATGTGTGTGGGTCTTTTTTAATCGCATATAAAAGGAATCTCAGACTAGTTAGGAAAATGTGTGAGTCATGTGGAAAAACCAAGCTATGAAGCAAAGGAACAAACAGTCCAAATATACGAGGACTACTCCAAAAATAATGCCTCCTATGTTACTGCGTTTGCCTATGACATCAGAAGTGGGTGTTGGTATGACAGTAGTGGCTGACCCTTCCCCGCAGTATTCTTTTCCATTTTGTTGCCTTATGATAGATGGCAGCAGAGGGGCAGTCTGACACAATGGTTTCTGACATGGAAGAGCATATGAAGCAAAGGTGCCTCACAGATTCTTCCATGTAGAAAAAATGGCACTCATTGACATTCATCAATGCTTTCTGAACATTGATGGAGACCAAACAGTGGATGTGAACACAATGAGGTGGTGGGTGGTGCATTTCAACAGTTGCAACAGCAATGTAAAAGCCACAATCCAGATGGCCATGCACAGCACTCACATCATGAAATGAACAGAGTCTTGATCCATGTGAATCAGCTAATGGTGTGACTATGTTGAAAAATAGTATTTTGTAGCTGAGAATTTGCTCTATTGACTAATGCTATCAATTAATGCTAATGGTGCTCTTTGTATCTGTTCTAGTTTCCATGGAAAAAAATAGGAGGCATTACTTTCAGGGCAATCTACATATTTTAGAACTCAAACTGCAAAACTGTCATTGCTAAGTGAAGTATCCTGGCAAATCCAGAAATATTTTCTCTCATTTTCTCAAGACTGTCCTGGTAATACTACATTTCCATAATATGTCATTCTCCCTTCTGCAAGTGGCCTGCGCCACAATACTGAAGCAGTTTAATTTCTTAGTGCTAAAAACCACTTCTTTTTAGAGTTATCACCATTACATAAAAAATGGCTCATTGCTTGATAACTGAAAATTGTGATGTTCTAGATTATGAGTCATTCCTTTGATTAAAAAAATGATTCTGCATAATATATAAATGTATTTGCATATATTATAGATTTTTATTTTTTTTTTTAATTGCAGCCAAATTACAATGTGTACGTGTTGTACTACTGCTCAAGTAGTTTCTTCAATATCATCTAAATGAAGAGAGTGTAAACAGCAAGATCAGGCTAGCTGGAGTCAAAACCCTCCCAACAAATCAATTAATGCTCTTCTACTCCCCTTTATGCTTTTAAATTAGATTAACAGGATGCTGACCCTCCTTTAATAAAACCCAGTTTCACTCTGTGGTATGCATCTAGATACTAATATCAAAGAAACAAGCCTGACAAAGGGAGGATAAAACTTACCAGTAGGCCTTGGTTCCCTGCTATTAGGATAATTGCTCAGGCTGTGGAGATGTTAAATTATGTTAAATATGCAGAACTGGTTGTTGGGTTTTTTTGGGGTTTTTTTTTTTTTTTTTTTTGACTGACTGACTGACTGTGCGTGGAGAAAACTCGCTGGTAGAAACTTTTCATAGTATCTGATTGTTCCACTTAAAGAAACTCAGTGTTGGAACAAAATAATGAACAACATGTTTCCAATATGAACTATTAGGAAAAAACACCATATGCAGCCAGTTCTCTATTGTAACTATTTCTAAACTGACATATTTCAAATGACACCAAAAAACCTTAGAAGTTGGAATAACATAAAGAAGGCATAGCAAACAGCTGAAAATAAACAGCTGTATCCTATATTTATATATGACTACAACATTTATAGTACATAACGCAAAAAAAAAAGTACAATGGGTTTGATTTCTGTAAACAGTGTTCAGAGATTTGGAAAAAGACATTACAGGAGAGAAGTGCCAAGTTCAGGAACTCAAAAATTGCAGTATTGCTAACATTATTTTATCATCTCCACTACCATGCAAATAAAAGCATAATTTCTTCACCTACTCTGTGATTACATATTGTAAAAGTTTTTTCCTAGAAATACTCTTTTGACATAAACAAGAATTCTGTTTTGCTGCATTGTTTTTGTGGTTGTGCCATCCCAGAAGACTCTACTGTCTTTCAATGTAGTTCTTTTCCTTTGTTAAGCCATTCTGTCTAGGACTGACTTATTTAGGATGGTAAGGAAACTGCAGTGATAAATCTGTATTCTACCTATCTATTTGCAGAGAGGAATAGTGAGAATGTGACAATTCTATTTACAAGTAATGCCCCATGTTTTCAAAAATCTAGTAAAAGAGCTTAGTGATATTTTTCACTGATAATTTAAAGTGAAGAACTATTGTCATTTCTGGAATCCAGACTTATATACACAGAAATCTCAGTTTTCTTCTCAGTGTATTTTTCTTACTTGGAGATCTATTTTATATGGATAGAGTAGTTATTCAAGAGAAAATCAAGAAGTGGAAACAACGAATTGGTGGAAATGTAGTTATGTATTTTGAGCTTAATATTGTTTTGTCTTGTTTTTACATCCTGGAAAAGACATTTCAAAATGATGTCTTCCAACAGATGTTTCTAGCCACTTTCAGACACCTTTAAAAATAACTGACTGGTAGGCAGCCTCAAGCTATTTGTCATACTAAAGAGGTTGATGAAAGGGACCATGCTGCAGTAGAGCTCCCCAGAATTCTTCTAATGGCTCTCAGAGAGTTCCTACTATTAACACTAGTACTGGCTGCCTGTTGAGATAGATATGAGACCATTAACTCTATATAATCCCAGCCTAGATTCATCTAGCCAAACTTTGAACATTTAATGATGGGGTCTCAGTTAGGAATCACATCAGCTGTGTTTCCCCTACAGTCAATAGACAGACCTTTTAGAAGATTAATCACATCTTAAGAGGGCTCAAATACTGCTGGAGGAATCACCCTTCTCTCTAAGCCTGGGGAGCCAAGGACCATGGGCTGTGTTCATTGTTGATTGCCTAAAGACAGGACTTTACTTCCATCCATCCTCTTAAGTGTACATCAAAGTGTCTCTTCCCTGGTGAAGTTTATTTCTTTTCATTTTCTTTCCTGACTTCAGCCTGAGCCTTCCTCCTCTCTGAAACTTTATACTTTCTCTCATTCTGGCAGTTTCTCTCCATGACCATAGTATCAGCAGTTCATTACAAAACCTTTTCAGGTGTTCTAGTCTGGTTTTGTTTTCCACTTTTGTAGCATTTTCATCCATATGCAGACTTCTTCAGGACAGCATTGACTGTTCTCTGCTAGTTGCTGCTACTGTTCACTCCCCTGTGAGTACCTTACATGGACCTTCTACATTGTTTAAAGGATCCAGTCTATCTCCACTGATTATGTTAAAAAAATTACAGGGAAGTTAAATTGCAGAGTGTGACATGCTAGGCTGTGGTCTTCATCATTTGACTCCTTTCCTCTCTGTAAAGTTGTGAGAGAAAGAAATCGCAGAGGAGGAATGTTTTCTGTTTCTGAACTCACGACAGTGTGATATAAAACTGCTATCTTATACTGTTGGTGGCATATCAGGGTATTCACATACCCTGACAGTATGTGTATTAGCTCTTTGTATGGCAAATTCTGACCCACCAAGTTAACAAAAATGGATCACTATTTTAAAAATTCTTGGGAAGCCAATCCCACACAAAAGTTTAAGATAAAACACTTCCTTTCTTAACTGCAAAAACTGAAAGTGAAGATGATTTTTTCACATTCTTCTGATGTCCTTGGAACCTGGTCTTCCCTTTAGGGTTTTCTGTGTTACACAGTGAAATGTGGTTAACACAGTCACTAATGCACTTGACTTCCTTACTCCCCTCTGGAACATATTTTACTTCAACAGATGTTTTCAAAATAATTAAATGGTGGTGAGCATGCATTATTGACAATGTCTGATGTCTCACTAATGCACTCCACATTTAAACATTTGTCACCAGCAGAGCTGTGTGTTCAGGAATGTTGTGCTCTTTATAAATAACTTCTATAAAGTATCTGGACTGTGAATCTGACAAAAAAAAAATAGGGAAATTCTGATATCTGCTAAATATTAATACGCCATGAATAAAATTGTGCCAGACTGCATTCTGTAGCCATGGTAACTGAAGTTTGGTTGTTGTATATTGCTCTTTAACGTATAAAGTAACCCACCTCAAAGATCCTATCATGTGCCACTCTGAATAAAGGTATTTACCACCCAACAGTTAAAGAAAAATTACATCTCTGCGTAAAACTATGCAGCAAGTGCCAAAATTTTATAGTGAAGTGCTAGATATTGGTGGGAAATCTATGGATGATCTTAGTTAAATGATATTTTATCTTTTCCAAAAGCTGATGCACTGTGAAGATCATTTCTTTTTTTTTTCTTTTTTTTCTTCCTTTTTTTTCTTTTTTTTTATTTAAAAGTTAAAAACAAAATTATCCAGCCTTTTTGGTTACCTTATTAGTTTCTTTTAAAATTCAGAATATATTACTACAATTCTGTAATAAAATTATATTACATGTCCAAGCTAAAATAAAGCAGACTTTTTCTCCTATTAGGATTTAATGATATTATTATAATTAAGCTTCTCATTAATTTTTTCATGCTTTATATTGAGTTACTGTCCCCTGCAGATTTGAAACGAAATGATCATATAATTACATTCGTCCATTTTTAAATGAGGATATTTGGAATGTAGGTTTGCACCTAGGGTTTTCTGAAATTATAAATCATGAATAGAATTATAAAATTACTGTTTCTGTTGAACCTCCTAGTTAGGAAGAGCTGCAGAAAGAATGTTATTTAAACTTCATGGATAAAAATGTCTGATGCCTAAGCAGAAATATAACAAGTTAATTTATATACTTATTTATATGTATACATGAACAACAACACAACTAATACTGGTTATTTTCAAGTATTTAATCCGTATGATATCACAAATTGAAGACATAATATACCTGGAAACTTTCAATTTTTCACCTGGTCTTTGCATCTTTGTTATTCTGCTGATAAAACAATGCGAGAGGAAATAAAGTAAAAAAATTGTTTTGAAAGCAAGCTTCCAAAGAAACGAATTAATATTTGTTAATAATTTTTATCGAAGTTTCATAGATATATTTCTCCACTGGGTAGACATATTCAGGTGTGATATCCCTGGAGATATATACTATCAACTACTCAGAAATGGAAAAAATTGAAAACAAAGTAAACGAACCCCGTATTCTTCCTCACTATCTGCCTGTTTAGTAATAACAAGAAAAAAAATAGATGAAATAAGCACAACTCTAAAAACTGTAGAAAACCGGAGGCAAATGTTAATTCTCAACATTTAATCAATGTCTTTTCATGACATTCTTGAAGAATAAAATAGTCAGTGTTGGAAGAAAGTGTTCAAAGCACTATCATAAAGGCAACTAACAAAATAGATTGATGTTCCCTAATTGAAAAGTAAGTTATATTAAATGCAGAGGGTCCATAATAAATTTCAATCAGTATGTAATTCATTTAGAAACCTATAGCAAAAGGATAATTAGTATCAGCTGGAACAGAAAAGGTCCATAAAGTGATAGGAATACCAGTCACCACTTTCATTTCTAGTCACCTCTGAAAACATTAGCAGCGCTCATGCATGAAGAAAATTCAGAGAAGACTTTTTCCCAAAGAAAAGTCAGCTCAAGTTCATTGCTAAAATGGAAAATAAAGAGTGAAGAAATACGGAATTTTCAGAAGTAACTTAAAACAACCATAGAGGAACAAGGACAAAACTTCCCTGCACTCTGAGAAGAAATGAAAATAATACCATTACAGCATGTGGAAAGGAGACACTCTGAAAAAATGGGAGAGTAAATTTCATTAGGTCTTTGAGAAAAAACATTGAGCAGAAACACATTATAGGCACTGACAAAATCACTAAATGAGGAGCAAAAAAAAAAAAGAAAAGCAGAAAGATACAAAATTTTTAAGAGGTAGCATATAATATTCCCACAGAAAAATCTACCAAAATTATCAAGGATGCTAATGAAAACCTCTACTAGCACTCTGTGGCAGCTTAGTTAAAACTGTATTACTGATATTTGATGCCTTCATTACAGGAAAAAGTAAGTAAGCAGTGGTTTTAAAGGTGTAACCATATCTTCCCTCCAGACAGCAAAAAAATGTCTTCCTAAACATGAAAACATACTGTGAATTCTTTTTGAGACTTCTCATGACATCCAGAAAAACAGATGAAAACCAAAATAAAGGCAATCTTAAGAATTCAGAAGGACTCAAGATCATAAATAGAAAAAAAAAAACAAAAAACAAACAAAAAAACATACTACCATATAAAAAAAATCACAGCCATAAACATTGAGTGTCCAGTGAGCATATGTTTGACAAAGATATCAGTTCCTGAACGGGCCTTGGAGAAAGCATGGAAAAGAAGGATTAAAGCAATACCAGTTGCTACAGATTGTCATGACCATGAGGTATGTATATCTAAGACTTCCCCAGAAGCTGACTTACGTAAATTGTGGTCGTACCTGACAGCCTTGCCTTCTTCATTGTAGACTGTGGTATATCTGTAGAGTAGAATCAATCGTACTGTGTCTGAGCCTCACATCTTTTCGTGGAGAACAGATTGAATGTTTGTTTTTCTTTCATTTCAGTAATTGATAGGACCAGAGATTTGGAGGTGTATGATGTGATCTTTTTGCATGCAACAACAAACTTAAAAATATTTAAAGTTCTAAAGCTTAGAAACCTCCACTTAAAAGTAGCATGTCAAACATTTTAAAATTCATGCTGAGTTGGGAAATGTAGAAACTAGGAAACAGAAAATAAAAATGTCAGAAACTATTTTCCAACTGTCCCTTTTTCAGCACAAAGTCAGTTCTTCAGACAGAAGATTTCAGGTCAGCTTTCTATGTCATGCTATCCTTCTTACTGGAAGGAAAAGGTTATTTCTGTCATTCAGTTTTAAATGTGGCAAAATACACAAGGTCCCAAAAGAGAAAAGGATATTAGAGGTGGGGAATATGTGGTTTCTGTTGACATTCTCAGAATACAACGTAGCTTGGCAAAGGCAGATGCTTTTCACTAAGCAGGTCAACGATACAGCTGCTCTGCTGTACTCTCACTTACTTCACAGGGTTTGGTTATTGTTTATTCTGGTTCAGGCAGAACAGATTAGGCAGCATCAGTGAGTTGGTGTCCTTTAACACAGCAGGTCTCTAGATTAGGTGGCAAACTAAGAATCACTTGGAGAAGCCACTGAAAAGATTACATGGAAAGGAAAGGTATGCAGAAGGCAATCTTAAATTTCTCAAGCTAGTTCAGAGGTGATGGCAATGCTTTTACAGCACAATGACTGATCAGTCTCATAAATGAGAGACAGAGACTCACTGATTTTTCACCTTTTGCTGAAAGTATTATTAAATATCAACCAAAAAAAAAAAAAAAAAAAAAAAAAGGGATGATTATATAATTGCCCATTCATCTTACAAGCTATTTTTATTCCCACTTTTATGGTCCCACAATACTTCTTTTATGAGAGATAATCTCACCATACTGTTAAGATTGCTCTTGAAGTTTTGTTGCTTCTTTTTTTCTTGGCTATTCTAGCCTTCTTGTCTTCTGTTCATACTTACCCTGCAGTTTCATTTGCAATTGAGATAGGACCTCTAAGCATAAGCTATTATAATCTGAGGACAGAAGGAAGAATTTCTGCTTCGTATTAAGCAATTCACTTTTCAAACAGGTAAATTAAGATGAATTGAGAAACTATTGTAAAATGTTGAGTATTTTAATTTCAGCTCTATGGCAGATTGCCAAAGAAAAGGTACAGAGATGGAGATAAAAAGTTGTCAAATCGTATATTACAGTATAGCACTACTTCAATCCCACTAAAGTAAAACAGGGAGAGATACACTTCTTCCTGAGGCTATATATTGACTTCCTCTGGTGGTTGAATGTAAAGGGTATATATGTATTTGCATATTACAATACATTTTCTCCTTTTTTTTTTTTTCTTTGGTTTCTTTTTCCTTTTTCTTTTTTTAATTTTTCTTTTTTTATTATTATTTTAGGCTTTCATCTTAATGCTGTTTTTAAATACCTACAGCTCCACTTCCAGAAGAATTTTATACTTTTTTTTTAACAAAGTAAAGGAGGTCTTAGAAAAGGGGTGTGTTTTTTTTTTTTTTTTGAAAGAAAAAGGCTAAAAGATAGTCCAGTCAATAAAAATTATTTCTGTGCTTATTCTTAAAATCTTTGCTGTTTTATCTCAGTCATATCTAGTGTAGTATACAGTTTTTCTCCTACTGCTTTGTAAAGCAGGGTTATGATTAATTTATAAGCAATACTAATTAGTAGAGACAAGCGAGCATTGAAAACCCCATAGAATGATGAAGCTCCCTTTTAAAAACCTCCAAGTTCTCCAGGTTTGTCAGGAATTTGCTCTCTAGCACAGGTTAATTAAAAATCACAATTCATTTGAAAAATGAGGGTAAAAATAAAATAGCAAATAAATAAAACTGAATAAAACTGAAAATAGCAAATAAATAAAACTGAAATAAAACTGAAAGTTAACTAGTCCTCTGATTTCACTCTGACCTGAGAGCACTCCAGCTCTTTCTGAGGAAAGAAACCCGGAAAGAACCTGGAAAATTGTTAGGACCAGTCTCTGTTTCTGCCAACTTTATTGGGATTAATTTCATCTGCTAACTGCAGCCCATATCTGTACTGCACCTATCCTGAATGCAAAACTAATTTGTACCATGAGGGCACCTGGAGGCCAGAAGCCCAACTGTGGATGTGTTATGAACCTGTAGATGAAATCTGGGCTATGTACAACTCTTATCCTGGCTACATGGGGAATGCCATAACCACTGGCACCAACTATAGGTCACGCCTATCAATGAGAGAATTAAAAGCTAAGTGTTAAAGAGCTGCTTGTCTAGAAATGTAAACATCTAAATGCTTATGCTAACAGCTAAGATGCCAATCACCTGTTATATGGTTATCTCAATAATACTGAGATGTTAGAAGTGTTGAAAGACGAATTAAAGGTATAGCTAAAAAAGCAAAATAAAGTAATGACTGCCATAAATATGAACAATATGGAGAGGAAACAAATTACAGCAACAGTTACTCAGGATTCTAAAATAACTGAGGGTAGACGATGGTTTGTCAACCCATCCAAACTGCAGAGACTGAAACTCAAGGTATCCTATATTCTGAGGGTAGATACTATATGAGGTTTAAATATTTGTGATTTTGTTTAAAAATTTGATGCCTCCAGACAACATATTGTAGTGGAATTATTCTCCTTCATGATAACGTTTACCTTATTTTTTTTTTTTTCCATTTTCATGAACCAGTGCTGATATTCTGACATTATCTAAAGGGTCTAGGAGGTGGGACTTGCAGAAAACACTTGTTAAAACTTACAGGAATTTGCAGTTTTGTAACAGAACTTTAGTTTTTTAGTAATTTGCTACTATTTATCATTCATTAGACATTCCTAATGCTTTAGTGATTTTCAGCGTTCTTAATCTCACCAGCAGAAACATAATGTTTACATGCTATACCTCTCATTTAGCCCCTTAAAAACACCAGTACTACAATTATTCTTTCCTATATCCAATTTTTTTTTCTGATTTGGGCAACTACTGATGTATGTCAAAGACAGAGAAGAGATAGAGAGGGTAGTGAATGGTAGGAAAGCAGAGTTACAGGAATCATACAAAGAAAGAATAACATGTAGGAGGTAAAGAGGCAAAAAAATAAAACTAAATGAAAATAGTACTGACCTCAAACAGATAGTCAAGTGAGAGATAGAAAGGTAAGAAATAGAACAGTTATTTTTGCTTTCACATAAAAATGAGGTGAATTTTTAAATTTTCACATGAACCATTGTGAGAATTTATTACAAGCCACCTGATCAGGAGGAAAAGGTTGATGAGGACTTTTACAGAGAGTTGAGAGTAGCCTCAAAATCACAAGCACCTGTTCTCATAAGGGACTTCAGTCATCCTAAAATTTGCTGGATAGGCAACACTGCCAAGCACACAGAGTCCAGGAGATTCCTGCAGTGTGTGGAAGATAACTTTCTGACAGGTCTACTGCTGGATCATGTTCTTACAAACAAGAAGGACTGCCTGGGAATGTGAAAGTTGAGGGCAGCCTTGAATGAAGCAACAATGTGATAGTGCATTTCAGGATCTTATGTGGAAGAAATAAGGCAAAAGGTGCTTGAGGATTGGAGGAAAGAAAATGTCACTCTAGTCTTCAGAAAGAGTATGAAAGAGTATGACCCAGGAAACTACAGACCAGTCAGCCTCAGCCCTGTCCCTGAGAAGGTAGTGGAACAATTTATTCAGGATCTCCAAGGAAGTGGAAGTAAAGATGGTTATCAGCAGCAGTCAACATGACCAACATATGATGTCATGACCAGCTGGGTAGATGAGGGGAGAGCTGAGAGTGTTGTGTAGCTTGATTTCAGCAATGCTTTTGGTGGTGTCTCAAGTTACATCCTCGTAGCTAAGCTTAGGAAGTATGAGACAGATAAATAGACAATGAGGTTCCCCCTGTTTCCCAGGGGCCTGTACTGGGTCCAATCTTGTTCAATATCTTCATCAGTGACATGGATAAAGGGAAAGAATGCACCTTCAGCATATTTGCTGATGATACAATGCTGGAGGGAGCAGCTGACTCATCAAATGGCTGTGCTGCCCTCAATCAATAAATGAGCAGACTGGAGAGTTGGGCAGAGAGGAACCTTATGAAGTTAAACAAGGGCAAGTGTATAGGCTTACAGCTGGAGATGAATAACAGCATCTATCAATACAGGTTAAGGGCTGACTTGCTGGAAAGGAGCTCTGCAGAGAAGGACCTGGGAGTTCTGGTGGACAGCAGGATGGGCATGAGCCAGCAGTGTGCCCTTGTGACCAAGAAGGCAAATAGTGTCCTGGGCTGCATTAAAAGAGTTTGGTCAGCAGATCAAGGTGGCCTGGTGAGGCCACATCTGGAGTTCTTTGTCTAGTTCTGGGCTCCCCAGTAAAAGAAAGACAGGGAACTTCTAGAGAGAGTCCAATGGAAGTCTACAAAGATGATTAGAGGCCTGGAGCATTTCCCTTATGAGGAAAGGATGAGAGACCGGGGACTGTTCAGCCTGGAGAAGACTGAGGGAGGATCTTACCAATACTTGTATATATCTAAGGAGCAGGAGTCAAGCAGATGAGGCCAGGCTCTTTTCAGCAGTGCCCAGCGACACAAGGGGTAATGGACACAAACTGGAACACAGCAAGTTCCATACAAACATGACAAATAAATCATTTACTTTGACTATGACAGAGCACAGAAACAGGTTGCTGAGCGACGTTACAGATTCTACTTCTCTGGAGATATTCAAAACCCACCTTGAAGCTTTCCTGTGTAACCTGCTCTAGGGAACCTGTTTTGGCAGGAAGGTTGAACTAGGCGATCTCCAGCGGTCCCTTCCAACCCCTGTGATTCTGTGATTATTTCCTTGATATGCAGATGGCAAATTATTCATGAAAACTGGCATTTTCTATCTATCTGATTTACTAAACTAACTACTCAATTTTTCATCAATGAAAATTTTTAGTTTTTATTCAGTTAATTGAAGAATGAATTAGGTTCTCATCACAATATTTCTAAGAATTTTCTTTGTCTAACAAGTTGTACAGCCACCACACATTCACAGTCCTTCTTACAATAAATAGCTACTTTACCCTCTAAAATATTAAAATGAAATCACAGATAACAAATTCTAAAGTATTTATAACAATTAGGGGAAAATATATTTACTTCCTACACGTCTCATTATGCTTTAGAGAAGAAATGATGAGACAATTTGTGAAATGTGGGAAGCAGATCATAGCATGCCTCCTCGAGAATGTCAGCAAATAATCCTAAACTGAACACCTCTGGATTTGCTGTGGTTGCTGTAAAGACTGCTGATTGCGTGAATTTGCCTAGATGTCTGTGCCACTTTACAGCAAAACTTCCTACAGTTCAATTATATGCAATAGCCTTCCAAATATCATAGAGAAATAAATTACCAGTGTTCCTGCAAACAGCTGCTTTTTCTGCAAGCCAGTGGAAAGACCCTTTAATGAACATTTATGAGACCATCAGATGGAGCAATCCCTCTCCCCCAAGCAGTGGAGCTGCTGGAGCAGGCACCCCAAGAGGTATTCTACCTGAGTGCACTTTGGCAGATTGATGAGTCTCCTTCCGACAGCTGACTTTTTGTGCAGAGAATTTGTTTGGCATGCGCAAGCTGCTTACATCAATATATTATTAAAAGAGGAGGAGGGAAGGAGATACAGACACAAACTTGTAGCTGTATTTACAGAATTTCTAGCTGCGTTTGTGTATAAATACACACATGTTTTAATCTTCCATTTTTTTTTCTTTTTTTCTTTTTTATAAAACATATAGTGTCATCTTTCCACTCACCAAATGCCTCTCTGCCTATTTGTCGTCCCTGGCTGCCTCTTCCCTCACTCCCTAAGATACCTTTCTTTCCCCCTAAATTCTCAGTGGTCCTTAGTACAAACATGCATAGAAAGGTTACTCAGCGGGTTTGCATAGTAAACACAAATGGATATTGTTCTTGACATCTTGTGAACTTGTCTCTCTCCCTTGTATCTTGAGAGAACACAGGACCTTCTGGGCCTGTACGAGCCTTGCTGCATTTTTAATGATCATCCCTGAAATGCGGGGGAGCAAGATGTTGTCACCTCGGCATATTTTATCCCTGATCAAACATTAGTTTGCAGCTGTTCTAAACTTGTATCACTGTCGCATCTATGCCTGCTGCTGGCTTGGTGGCAAGAGCGCAAAATCTCAGCAAGCTTCTTTTTCACGTCTCTTTCCTGCTCTTATCTCCACCTTGGAGTCCTGCTTTCCTCTTTCAAAACATGAAATCTTTTACGGCAAAATTCAGTACACAGTGAAAATTTGCCCTATAAAGATTCCTTTACCAAAACCAAAGTAAATATGCCAAGTCCTTAAAACATTTTAAGCTCTAAATGTAATTTCATACACAGATAAGAGCAGACGTGAAGGCACGTTCTCTGTGTTTCATATGGAACTATTCTTCCTGACTGCTCAGTCTGTTTTAAACGCAATTAATTTTGATATGTGTTTTATGGCGTTTTTATAAGCATAATAGTTATTTCTAAGAATGTGTTCCAGCTGCTAAGAACCCACCAACACACATAATTCTGGTCGGCATTTAAAATCTTCAATCAAATAAGTATTGATAAATCACCAAAACTATAGACTTACTTAAAATTATTTTGATCATTCTGAAAAGGTGTGATTTCTGTTTTTTCAGTGATCTTTTCTTTATGATTTGAGGATCTCCCTTCTTACTATTTGAGCATCTTTAAAGAATTCTGCCCTCGCAGGAAGAAGATGAATGCTGTCTTTAATGTTATGTTTCAAGAGAGTTTAAGGAATATGATTTATGAAAGCAATCTTTAATCCTCCGATAAATATTCTAGATCAGAAAAGGAGGTATAAAAACATAGAAAATCCATTTAATACATCTTTTAATACATCTAGTATTCACAAGGGATTATATAATGCAGCTGCAACATTTGAAGTCCCTGTACCACATAATTACGTATTTTTTCTTGATCCCAAACAAGCAACACTTGTTCTACTGTCAGAGAGCTTGTTTCAGTATTGTCTTTCTAAATGCATAAATGACTTCTGAGTATTACAACTACAATATCTACAAGTCAGTTGATTGATTATTACAATTTATTAATTGTCTGCTTTAACAAATTGAGTGTAACTATTTTTGTAAGTGCCCACTGAACATAAGAACAGATTTTTATGCAAGACCATTCAAAACAAGATAAGATGGCACCATGAAGACCTTGACATGACTGTCATCTTTCTAAGACTGTTGAGATGTTATAGAAAAAGCATTCAGAAAGCCAATGAAATGTTTAGAAATCCAGGGAGGATATGCTGAGATTATTAATTGCTTTGGTCAAAACTTAGACCATCTTAAGTACTATGTTCTTTTCTCCTTACTGCATTAGGGGAGGGCAGTGAGAAGACTTTACAGTATGTGAAAAGGTAAAGAAGGGCAACAAGGCTAATCCAGGATTAAAGAAAATGAGCTCTGAGGACAGTCAGAGATATCTTTAAACCATATGGCCCACAGGGAAGATATGTAAAATGGGAATCCCTTGAATGAGTACACACTACCAACTGAGGCCTTTTTTTGTACACAAGCAAGATATATATAAATGCAAGTAGGGAAAATATAGTTAAGAGGATCACAAAAATGTAGCATGCCTGGGATCACAAATATTTCACTGTAAAATAAACTGAAGTACAGAGCTCAAAATATGTCTTTGTTTAAGAAAGCTAGAGTAGAGTCAAAAATGTTTGACAACACACTAACTTCCACCACAGGTCTCTTCTCAGGTACTATGAAATCATCATAATTTTTTTGAAAAGATGGTTTTAGATTTTTTGTTGTGAGACACTGTTGAGTTAAAAAGTACCTTCTGAAAAAAAATCTTCTGATCTTCTGTAATTTAATTTCAAGTAATGCTTAGCTTAGCTGAATTAGGAAATACATTATGAAATTATTTTTCCTCTACTGTATCTTCATTTTCTAATAAGCATTTTCTGTTTTGTCCATACTGTTTAATTTATTCTCTCTATTCTCACCAGAATGAGGGGTCTTGCATGAATATTTTTTTTTTCCCTAGCTCTCAAAGTGGACATTGCCGGAGAAATGTCACTGAAAATTCTGAATTTGCAGTCATGAAAGTCCTTTTCAGGGAAAGGGAATGAGCATTAGAGGAGACTGTGAGCAGACCTCCTCTCACATACTATATGATTACTTGCAATGAAGCAGCAATGAGAAAAATAAGTCTTCTCTACATAGTGCTTGGGAATAAAGAGGGCCTAAGATGAGATAGCAGACTATTTTGTCACAGAATTTCTGTATAAAGTGAAGTTGTGTGAATGTGAATAGTTAACAGATGGATTAGAGACCCATTTATCTGTGGTACTGTATGTGAACTCCAGCAGAGTTAGTATGAAAGAGGCAGCCTGTGCCCTAGCAGATCTGCCAAGAGCCCAGCAAATGGGCCTGTGGTGTTTATTTGAGTCCTGTGACAGAAACAGTATAGATGTTTTGCACTAGTAGTAATGATGGTGATAATTAAATGAACTTTTGAAAAGCTCTTCAAAAGAATGTGTTTTCCTTTGACTGAGACAGGCTACAGGGCAAACATGTCACAAGACAGTTTGAATCGGATGATGTTACGGTCCAATTCAGTCCTCATGCCCGCTCATCCATTTGACTCCTCAGAAGCCTGAGTGGCAGCCTGATGGGGATCTACAGACTAAATTCCCAGGATCTTCAGTTCCTGCACTATTTGGCAAACTGTTTCATGTCATGATCCTCAAAGACTTTCAAGGCTGCCATGCAGGTTGTACTGGGGCTCCTGACAGTCTTTCACTGTTCATAGTCACTAATATCTTTCTAAATCACAGAATCACAACTGTAGATTTTTCCAGAGTTCAAAAGATGGCTCTGAATAAGAGCAGTGCTGAAAGTCAATTAAGGTACTAGAACAAGTTTTATGCAAAATGCTAGAAAAAAAGATTGGGGGAAAAATCTTTGTTTCAAAACTTCAGTATTCTGACACAATTGTTGAGTTGAGGACTATTAATTAATATATATTTAAATGAGGATGGAAATTCAAATTGAAATAGAAATGTTGGGGATAAACAAAATTATAAAACTTTTAGTTATTTTTGGTCAAAATGTAAGCTACTTCATGAAGATTATGAGGTTTATTTAGACAAGTAGAAGATGTATGGAATATGAAGATTATTTAGACAAGTCATTGTTACAAGTTACATGTGCTCATAGTACTTTATTTGTCTTCACCTAGCTAATATCCCATAAATGAAGTAACCACATTTCCACTTGGGTAGGCAAAGATGTTCAACAGTTCCCTACAAGGCTTTGATAGTGCTGGAGGTCTGACAAGCTCTGCACATGATGGCTTGCCAGAGCAGGAGATGAGGTTCAGCATCTGAGAACTATGTTCCTGAGTGGTGTCCTATATGTCAACAGATTCCACAGTCCTTTACAATCACACAGGCTCTTGTTCTGAGAAAAGACAAGGGTATTTTTCAGATAATTTTGTCACCTCTTTTACAAGGAAGATGAAGACAGACTGAAAACAAAACACGCATAGGTTTTTGTAAACATTGTCAGTGAACAATCACTTGATTAACAAAGTGATTACCTTCCTATTTCTTCACATCTTCAAATCGGAGCTGACTATTTTTCAGGAAATTATGATCTCACTATGGAACAGCTCTGTCAGACTTTCTGCCCTATAATATAAAAAGGTCATACTAGAAAAATAGTGTCTGTAACTTCAAACTTGTGTTGTTCCTAAAGAATCAAGAGAAGGTAATTAAGGAGGCCTTGGATGTTAGGAAGCTATGTTTTAAACATTACGGAGAAGTCCAATCCCACTAGTCACTTCAGGAAAATAAATTTTGCAGTGTATGAAAAAAGCTTGCCTCGTGCCCAGTTTACAGCTGAGGAGACTGAGCAGGAGCCAGGGGAGACTATCTCTTTAAAATGACATGATGCTGACTGATAATTTGATGGCTACTCCCAGGTCTAGGAATAATGGCAGTTGTTCCAGATGCATCATAAAATGTGCAATACATAACACAAAATATCAAGATAAAAGCTTTCTCCAGTGGACAAAATTCTCAGGCTATCACTACCCTGGTGTCAGGTTAAAGTGTGTATCAAATGAAACATTGTTTAACATAGCATGTTGCAATTGATCAGAGGAAAGCGTTTATTCCAGCCTTTCCTTTCTTCTTTTTCACAAATGATTCCATAATAGAAAAGCTCTGACAATTTTTTCCATCCTGACCTCTTCAAATTCTAGACCACACCAAAACCTTTCCAGCTCATTGTCTTAATGAAATAGGCTGCTTATATATGCCCACTCTTGGTTGGCTTTTAAAACTCTGAAATTCTTTTCTCTAAGTGAGCACAGCTTCAGCAGAGAGGTAGGACATCTGTCCATTGCACCTAATTCTTCTCTCCTTCTCCTCAGGAGCTGAAACTTTTAGCAGTGAGAGCTGTAGAAAATGGAGTGGAAATTTGCTCTTTTGCTGTATGAGATCTTAGTCATATGTCCCTCATAGGCTTCTCCTCGAGCTATAGTTTACAAGTCTCTTAGTGTCATATCCTGCAAACTGCCTAGACCTTTCAGCATGGTTATGTAGAGCTCTTTGAGGTGCGAGGTAGTCAGAACACAAGGTCAGATAATATAAAAATAGAGCCTTTAGACCAGTCTCAGCTGAAACTTTCATCCAGGAGGTAGAAGTTATAGTCTGAAATCAAAGAATAGTAATATCTTCCTTCATCCTTGACAGGACAGTGATTTTCTTTCAGATAGACCTCTCTTTGTGAATTGTGCCCTGTGATACATTGTCTTGCTGAGCCTTCTCAATTCCCCCTTTATAGCTAAATATTCAGTGGAAGGGAGGAAGACTGAAAACAACACTAGATAGCAGATTGTACAACACTTGCCCTGGTTCTGCTGAAGTTTTATGGAGTATGAGTTTCAGCATTTCCTGCTGCTGAGCATGGGTCACTCCTTCCACCTTACTAGCATCACTGAACTCACTTTCTTACAGACCTCTACCCATACTTTTTACAGAAACACAATACATCTGCTTGTGAACCACATGCTGTTAGGCAGCCAGACACACCAGAATTAGACATTATACTGCTCCCATCTACCTGGCGTTTACCTTACACTGCACATTGAAATAGTCTCTAATAGTGAGGTCCTTGTTAATGAGGGATATGTCTTATCTTTTATTAATTTATATCAGCATTATGTGTTTATAAAAAATGCAAGCACAGTTCCCTTTGGGTTTTCTACCAGAATTTTTTAGTCTTTCCTCAATTTAAGGGATTAATTAATGTTAATGGGATTGATTTTCACCATTTATCATTGCTTTTCCTTCACTGTGTTGGTCTTAATCTATAGGTAGAGAGTTCATTTAAGGCAGAAATAATCATTTACTGTAATCTTAATCAGAATAGTCGATTTGACAAGATATACAGTGGAACTCAGAAGGAATTTTCTGTTCTTTTCTTGAAAAGCTATAAGAATATTAATTCCTATTCTTACTTTCTCTCTCCCTCTCTCTCTCATTCTCTATCTTTTTTTTTTTTTTTTTTTTGTCTTTTTGGTAAGGGTTGGGGAGGAAAGGATCTTATGCATAATTTAATTGCTTTGTCTTTCTCCCTCAGGTCAGTATATTATATTATATTGAAAAGTAATTATGCAGCGAAAGTAAAATGTCAAACTGCAGATGTCTGGTAACAAGTAGTACAGATGTGAACGATTCTATTATGTGCCATCTTGCAGACATCTTTATACCTTTCCTCTGAAGCTTCACCCTATGCACATATATGTTTGACTATTTACGTGCTCTGGATGAGATTTGCTTTTTTTCCCCCCTTCACAGCATCTAGATCCCAAGCTGGGTTGCCTTGTTGGCAATGATTGATTACCCAATATCTAATTAAACCTGATCCAATCACTTATTATGCAGAGTGGAACAAACAAACTGAAGTCGACTGTCAGGCCTGTGATTGATGATACTGCCAATCCAGCTTTTGTTGCGTCTAATGTCCTGACGCTTGTTACAACCAGCCAAAGCTGCGCTGGACAAAACGTTCTGTCACTCTTCACACAAATTCACTCCCCTCCCCCTGACGCTCTCCTCTCTTCCCCTTTTTTTTTTTTTTTTTTTTTTAAGAAAAAATTATTGAGAACAGCAGAGGTTCTGTTTGGGTTAGTGTGTACAATGAGATCAAAGTCCCCTAGAGATCCAGAGTCCTTGAGTGGCAAGGAGTGGAAGAAAAGGAGTATGTGTGTGTGGAGGGGGGGCTGGCAGGAGGTGCACTTGGTATGGTAATGAACCTACCTTGGGGAGAGTGACAGATATGACATTAAAGCAAACCTAGCAGGGTAATAATTTCTTTTCTATTGTCTGCCAGGGAAGATTCTCTTTGCAGCTCTCATTTATAAATTTTTTAGTTTTAATGTTTTAATTATTTAAAATGCAAATAGGTTCCCAAAGAAAGAAGCAGAAAATACAAATTCCCTAAGTAAATTCAACTTCTGAAGTTGCATTTACACACTGCAAATCCTTTTTCTCTGGCTAGTATTTAACTTAGATTAGCTAAGTTTTGAGGGTGTTTTTGTTTGTTTGTTAAAGTCAATAAATAGTCAAAATTGTTTATAGTTTTTCAGATTTGTACTTTTACTAGTTCAGCTTCAGGGGTTTTTGTTTGTTTGTTTATTCAATTGATTGATTTTGAGAATAAATGAAATAAAAGATTAGATTCCCTAGAATTTGAAAGAATAAATCAGAAAAGTGCAAACAGATTATTATGCTATGGTTTATTTTCTGATGATGTATGTGTTGCAGATGCTCAGACTATACTTATATATATGAGAAATTCACGAGTGACAATTCACGTCACTTCACAAGTTTAAAATATCTATTTAATTTATCTATCTTGGTATAAATTATTCATACTGAACATGGGCAAGCCTTTACCTATGTGTGGACATGTGCTTGATTACCATGTGAAAACTGGAAGAATTAGGAAATATATCTTTCAAAACCTTATCCAGTCAATCATATGCTTACAATTCCACCACCTACTTCATAATCTTCTAAGATTTCTTACTTCATGCAGTTTCAAAGAGCTGACATTGAAAACAAAATAAAACTAAACAAAATCCAGGAATATTTTTAAAGATTTTACACTAAACTAGAACAACCAGCTTTTCTGGATTAAAAAGGCCAAAGAAACTAATGCTGGAGCCTTTTCCATACAGGCAGTACATCCCTGAATTTTATTTACTTATTTTCCCTCTCAGTCCAAACTCAAGAACTCTGCACATTTGGGCAAAAGCTGTGAAGGTGTCTAGGTCAATGCATTTCAGTTCAATATTTTTTCATATCTAGAAAATGTGAGTAGTTTATTTATGGATATGTCTTAAATGCTTTGCCCCTTCACCGTATCCCTTAGATTTAAATGGTGTATCACCTGGGTGGACAAATGGGTTCATGAAATAAGCCCAACATCTCTCATGAAAACTCTTAAATCATATGAAAACCAAAAATATGAATATAGAAATTAGATTATTGAAAAAGTTTTATCACTTTCAGTCTATGATAGCCTATAATCATACTAGTGGTATACAGCTGCTTTCCAAACATGCCAAACTGGCCAAAAAGTGGTATGTTTTAGAGAAATATCCACAAGAGTTCCTGTAAGTACCTGTATTTTTGTGACAGGAAAATCTAATAAAATATGTTAACATTTAAAGCAACTTAATTTTAAAAAATGTAAAACATACAAACATACATTTTAAAAGAAGTAAAGTAGGAAGGTAAAATACAGCCCTTATAATTAGTAAAGGAAGACAATATTTGAAGTGAATTAAATTATGGGAAAGATCAAGATATGAAAAAATATTTTAGAAGGGCTGAGCTAGAGTGAAAACAACCATGTGTATGTCCAGTGATGTATGCTGATTGGTACCTTTCATCTTAATGCTTGCTACTGTCTTGATGAGAGTCCTGAAAGGCTCTCTGCACTGCACTGATAGATTTGGAGGAAGGAGGAGAAGTATTTGTTAAATACACAGTTCATTTCTAGAATGTTGGTCTCCTAATTCCATTCTTGCATAAATAGAAGAAAACACCTAGTTTTGTTTCACATGTGACGGCTTCAACATACAAAGAATTATTACTCAGATAAGCTGAGGGCCACACTGACAGAAGAAATGTGCAGCTGTGTAAAGACAGTAGAATAATTTCTCCTAACATCTAGATAGTTAGATTAAAATCTCATCATGCACAAAGCACCTGGTGAATACAGAAATGATGTTTACCTAATTCACTAATACATATAGCCAGAAACTTTGATGAGGCTAGATGAATTATCTTGGCAAAAACAAGAGAAATAACTGTCAAGCATTGAGACTTAATCTGTTGCAGACCTAGAGATGACACAGTCTGTTGAAAATGCTGAAACCTAGTTTATTTGGTTCCAATTTTTGGTTTGACTCTAGCTACCCATCCCATCCTGTAATAAGGTAATAACTATTATAGCAGTCTACATGGAACCAAAATTACAGTGGAGTAAGTGGGAAAAGATTTGAGACCTAAATATTTTAGCTATACTTACATAAGTGTGGTTAAGAAAACAAGGGAAAAAATGAAGAAAAATCCAAGGAATCAAAATAGGTTTCTCGTAACGTTAAAAATAAATGTTTTACACCAGGGCAATAGGAGGCTAACATTACCAAAGAAAGCTAAATTTAGCTTCAAAAGGTTATCTTGGGCAAGCACTTACGGTGCATTTCTCTAAATTTTCACTTCAATTAATCTCTAGAAATTCAGTGTCTGATCCCAATGACAGTAGCCTCTGGCTTCTTTAGAGCCACTGCTGAGGAAAAATTATCTGACACATATCAAACAAGCAAGAAATGACACTGGACAACATTAATCAAAACTTTCTCATTTCCTGAAGAATTAAGCATTAAATAATTAATTCCAGCACTACAGGCAGCTGTAAAAGAGGCCTCGTGCCTCCCCGCTGGTAAGAATTTGTCCTTGTCTAAAAGACTAGATTGATATATTTATTATTTATCAGATTAATCATGGCCAAGAACATTATAGATTGACAGCCATGCCCAGCCAGTTATATTGTAGTGGCCTGTTATTGGAGCTTGGAAAGGACTTGGTAAATCAGCAACATTCAAAAAGGGAAAGCATTGAACAGTTTGCCCTCAAGCATTATTAAAAGAAAAAGGAAAAAATAAATAAATCTCAAATGCTTTTTTTTTTTTTTTTTGAATGCTTATTAAAAAAAACAAAAGGACAAAAAAGATATCTTTGATTCAGCACCTCAGTGGAGTCTGCTAGATCCTGGAGTCATTTTTATTTCTGTTTTCTAAGGACTGAAGGAGGCCCTAAGGATGTGGGTCAGAATATCAACTATTCTGCATGAAGCCACAGTCATTAGTTTTAAAACAGAGTTTCAGGGGCAGACAGATGTAAATCAATTTAACCAGCGCGTACAAGAAAAAACACTTCCAACCGTTCATTTTATTTGTGTATATTCAAGGTCTGTAGCTGTGAGACTGATTCATTCTTTAGGTTTTCTTTCATTTTTGCTAGTTTGTCTTGGTACCCAATAGCAGCATAACTAGGATGTTATGTTCTGGGGGATTAGTATGCCAAGTTTCTGCACATTAATAGATGTTAGACAAAGATAAACTTCACATAATTTTAACATATATTCTTTAATTTTTTGACCTCAGCATTTTTCTCCCTACTGTTTCCATTCTGTCACTTCAAATAGTAATACATGGAATTTTATTTCTGCATCTTGAAAAGAGGATTTCTCACTTCTTTTTAATATATAAGCACGTACAGTTAAAAGAATCACAGAATTCACAGTTTAAGAGTTGTTTCAAATAGCAGCATTTCCTCTTCATCTTTTTCTTTGTTTCTAGAGTGGGAGAAAGAAAAGTGAAATTTCTCATGCTTCACAAGTTTGTTTGTGTGTTTGTTTTCCCACTTTGTTACATTCATATCACCTATCTGTTATCTTGCAACAACAGGACTGAAGTAGAGTTGTTACATGCTTGATGTTTGAGAAGTGATGAAATATTTGTTAAGGGCAGCTTTGTATCTGCACAGACAGGGAGTCTCCTTCTAGTCTACAAGAGAAAATTTGAGGATGGCTGGACACAGTGAGAATTTTCTTTTGAAAAGTTAAGAAAAATTGGAATGCAATCAAAATCTGACCTTAAATAAAAGCAGAAAAAAGAGCAAATCCCAGTCATGTTCCTTTGATTAGACAGATAATGAAATGTTTGATAAACATGATGTTAAGATCATAAAAATGACCATATTAGGTTACTTGGAAGACACCTCCAGCCCAGCCATCTGAAATAAAATCAAACCATGGATGCCTCAGTAAGATTAGAAGTCCAAAATAAAAGAAAAAAGCTCCGGTATTCCTTCCCAGTCTCCATCTTTTGAGGAAACAGGATGTCTCCAATGAAGCTATGGGCTTCCATTGGTCTTGATAACTGGAGGTCAAAGGC
>PPHD01006770.1:0-18863 GCA_002909625.1 Bambusicola thoracicus
GGCAGAACGCCTGCAAGACAGGTGCAGACCCCAGGCTTTGCAACACCAAAATGCAATCTCATAAGTGAAGCTGGAAAGGAGCTGCTGGAAGCATAGGCTGGGCATAGATATGGTACTTGGCCCCCAAACTCCTCTGCTCCTGTAAAGGGGTGTGGAAGGAAGGCTGATGGGAAAAGACTTGGAATTGGAAGCAGAGGATGTAAGGGCTGAGTTCTGTGGGAGAGGATGGAGAAGAAAGTCCCCCACCTTCAGTAGCATACTACTGAGCACCTTCTCACCTTCTCCTTTTTTTTTTTTTCTTCACTACTGAAGGGGGCCATTGGTAACCCCAGGAATCAAAGATCTCTCACAGAATGATTGAGAAGGTGGTATCTCTGGAAGATATCTGTTTCAGCACCTGGTCAAGCAGGGACACTCAGAGCAGGGTGCTCACTCACACCTGCTTGGACTCCCAAGCCAGCCCCGAGTTCCCTCACCCTTTTTCTCCCCAGTCAAGAGGGACATACTGGAGAGATGCAGCCCAGGTAGCTAACTGAGTCCTCTTGAACCAGGTGTACCAGTACAGTAAGGCATGTGTCCTAGATGGAGTTTTTATAAGCAGCAGAAGAAAGGACCATTTTGTGTTGGGCTCCTTCTTCCTATTGACATTTCTGTGTCAGGTTGACCTAGTCCTGATTTCACTGTTCTTAGTTACACATTCTCCTTTCTGACATTTTCTGGCCTTCACACTTGAGCATCACACTCTACAATACAGAGGCTTCTGTAAGAACCCATACTGCATGGCCTGCCTGTTATCTCTACCAAATGTCAAAGGGATTAGGAGCTGCATGTTAAACTGCTGCCTAAATACTTCTAACATGTGGTTTCTGGCCCAGAGAATGAGTGGGCTGAAACAACATCAGGATCTCCCACCATGAAATCAGAAGAGAAGAAATAATGTGCTATGCAAGCCCAGCAGTCAAGTAAGTGTGACTTTTTATTTGTTCTCAACTGTCAACAGTATTCTGGGATGCATCAAAACAGAGGTGGCCAGCAGGGCAAGGGAGATGATTGTCCTCCTCTACTCTACTCTCATGAGGCCCTACCTGAAGTACTGCAACCAGCCTGGTGCCCCCAGCATAAGAAAGACATGAAGCTGTTGGAGTGAGTCCAGAGGAAGGCCATGAAGATGATCAGAGGGCTGCAGTACCTCCCCTATGAAGAAAGGCTGAGGGATCTAGGCTTGCTTAGGACAGAGAAGACACCAGGGAGATCTCTTTGTGGCCTTCCAGGACTTGAAAGGAGCTTATAAATAGGAGGGGGACCAACTTTTTATGTGGTCTGATAGTGATATGACAAGGGGAATGGTTTTAAACTAAAAGAGAGGAGGTTTAGATTATATACTAGAAGGAAATTTTCTGCTCAGAGGGTGTGAGACAATAGAAGAAGCTGCCTGGAGAAGCTGTGAATACCTCATTCCTGAAGGCATTCAAGGCCAAGTTGGATGGGATCCCAGACAATTTGACCTAGTGGGTGGCAACACTGCCCATGGCAGGGGGTTGAAAGTGGATGGATTTTAAGGTCCCTTCCAGCCTGGAGTCATTCTATATTATGAACTCTCTAGGAGTTTTGGACCAGCACACACTGAGCATTAGGTAGGAGCCGGGGGGATAAGCTGTTCTCGTATTTGCGCTGAGTTACCTGTTCTATGCAGGCATATCCTATAGAGGACTTGCTATGAGACTTTGTCATTTTTGATGACGAAACACAGGAACCCTTGCCATTCCAAGCTGCAGGGAGGAGTGTATTGTAGACATGAGCCTGAAGGGACGTAACACCATGCAACTGCTTCACTTCTCATCTCTTTCCTTCTGTTCACAGGTCTCCACCAATAAAAATTCATATTCTCTCATGCTGAAAGGCAAATTAATGGATCCTTATAAGACTCTCATAGTGAAATGAACCATATGAAAGACTATTAATCAGCTGAGGCTGAGGGACTGGTATACACATACCATAGCTGCAGGTAAGTCAGTGCATAGTAGTTGTCCAGGCAACAGGTACTAGAAAGGCCCTGAGAAAGCTGGAAATGAGCCCTCAGCTTCCTTTCATACTCATATAACAATACTCTTCATAATCACGGGAGAACATGAGACACAACCTGCCAGCTCATGAGAACTTTCTCTTTCTTAGACACACTTTGAAAGGCAAGTCTCCAATTTCATTCCTTCCATTGGATGCAGGCTGGTGCTTACTCAGCAAGCAAAGCACCAGGCTCTGCTGCTTGCTACCTGACCCGCGCTATTCTCAGCTCCGTAGGGAGGCTGCCTTGGGACATCCGCTGGGCAGGGTCTACTGGAGGCGGAGGCCACTGAGGGGATTCCGCAGCAAGATGGCGGCTGCTGCCCCGCGCCTATCCCCCTCTTCCCGCCGAGAGCCGGGCCTGGCGCTGTCCGCGGTGCTGAGCGGGGTTTGGCGGGAACGGGGCCACGGCTCGGCGAAAGGGAAGGTTCAGCGTCTCGAGCGAGGAGAAATGAAATCACACGAACTGGACTGTGGAAATCTAGTTTAAGGCACGGAATCACAGAATATCCCAAGTTGGAAAGGACCCACAAGTTGAGTCCAACTCCCAGCTCCACACAGCACCACCCAAAACACAAACCCTATGCATGAGAGCAGTGTCCAAACGCTCCTTGCACTCCAGCAGCTTGGGGCTGTGCCTGCTGCCATGGGGAGATTGTTCCAGGCCCCACCACCCTCTGGTGAAGAACCGTTTCCTAACACCTAACCTGACCCTCTGTATAATCTTCCAACCCTACAGGTAAAAAACAATTAAAATCCAGTTATCTGTCTGCTCTCCAATACAATCCATACTCCAAGCCAAATTCCCTGAACCCCAAATGAGAGGGTTGAATTTTGCAACAATTTCTTGGGGGGAAATAGTGCATGATAAGGAGTTTCAGAAAACCACTTCTGTAAGGACCCACAGATCACTGTCATTATAGCTTGCAGCAAGTCTTCCTCTTCACAGAGACTGACTGCAAGAGCCCCTCCGTCCAGGCCCATATCTGACTATATTCACTTGAAAGTCTGACCTCCACCAAGATACTTGTGAGGGGCCTAAGATGCCATCTTTTCATTGAGAAGGATCTGTCTGAAGGACTTCCATTCAGTCGTGACTGTCAGGGATGGGGATTTTTGTGAGGACACCCACAAAAGGACCCATCTTTCCCTGAAGACAGGGTGGCTGGGCTACTGAAGATTCCTACTGTATATTAAAGGCTGCCAGAGAACAAAAATTTGTCTCCATAAAGGCCTGTTGCACTTAGGGTGTCTCTGAGGGAGGAAGAAGCTGCCTTGCACTCAACAGAGTCACTGTGCACACAGTGACAAGCGCTGGGACTGGTGAGGCTGCCCCACTACTGAATGCATGCTAATTGCCACTACCAAGTGGGACAGGATTAAGTGTGGAGCATGCTACTGCAGGGAACCCCTATGGCAAAACAAGATTGTGGAAGGGTGCTCAGAGCTGACACCAGCCTTCCTGTTGTCTCCAATATGAATTGTGTGACCTCAGATTTCAGTGTGCTGACAGGATTGTTCATAAGTGCTGAGACCGGATGGGAGCTTACATGTTTGCTAGCTCTGCTAAAGAAAGCCAGTTGTAGCTATTAGACTCCTTATGCAGGTGCCACAAAATGAAAGGGATACCCTGTGTTCTCTCTCCTTAGCTCACTTCCACATTCATAAAAAAAAAAATCTTTCAGCGTCAGTATGGTGATTCCCACTGGACACCACACACATCCTCGCATATGCCAGGACCACATGGACAAGGTACTTATTGGACTAACGTTTAGAACTGGAGGCAGAAATGAGGATTTATGTGATTATTTCTAGATTCCTTCTAGATTCCTTCTTACAATACTGGAACAGAAGCCATATGCTTTAATTCTCATGGAATTTACTCAGTAATCTAAAGACTGAATGCTACCATCAGCAAACCAAACTGCCCTGCCCTCCGGCCAACTCCTGTCACAAGTGGCAGATCTCTCATAATTTTCTCCCACAGCTAATGGGCTCAAGAGTTTTTAGTTTGGTGGTTTGCAAAACTATCTAATCAGAAAAAAAAAATAACACTTCCATTGTTTTTAATATGTATTAGTAGCATTACCTCCAAAAAATTAAAAGGGTGCATACCCTAAGAACAATAAATTTTGTTCCAAGAATTAAGCACTTTCCTAGTATTTTTCAGGAAAACATGAAAATAAAGCTCCTTGGCTATCTAGCATACTATTCCTGAAGAATTTCCACCATTTGAGATCACTTTTTGCCACTAGGTTTTCTTCCCATCATCATTTCCTCCTGTTGGCATATTAGACTTCCATTTGATATGTTGTAGCATATTTCTAATCAGCAGGAACACCCTGCTTCCAATCTAGAACTTGGAAATGTGTTTTTCCAGACCACAAAATGGCCTGGGTTGAAAAGGACCATAAAGATAATATAGTTTCAACCCCCCTGCTATGTGCAGGGTCGCCAACCACCAGACCAGGCTGCCCAGAGCCGCATCCAGTCTGGCCTTGAATGCCTCCGGGGATGGGGCATCCACAACCTCCTTGGGCAACCTGTTCCAGCGTGGCACCACCCTCTGAGAGAAAAACTTCCTCCTAATATCTAACCTAAACCTCCCCTGTCTCAATTTAAAACTATTCCCCCTTGTGCTATCACTATCTACCCTCGTGAACAGCCATACCCCTCCTGTTTATTTACTCCCTTCAAGCCACAGTGATGTCTCCCTGGAGCCTTCTCTAAGAGAAACAGGCCCAGTTCCCTCAACTTTTCTTCATAGGAGAGGTGTTCCAGCCCTCTTAGTGGCTATCCTCTGGAACTTTTCCAAGAGCTGTGTCTTTCTTGCACTGGGAGCTCCAGGCCTGGACACAGTACTCCAGATGGGACCTCAGAAGAGCCAAGTAGAGGGGGACAATCACCTCCCTCTCCCTGCTGGCCACACAGTTTCCATACTGTCTGAATCAGACTTGTTTGCACAGTCACCAGCACTTCCCAGGACTAACTGGTTTTCTCCTGCTGGTTCTAAGATGTTCTGAAGCCATCTTCTCTACCTTGGGAATTAGGGAGTCCTTGAAGTTTACAGGACTGACAAAGACTTCATTCATCTTTCAACCAAAGTCAATAGGAGGAAATGGCTAAGAGAATGGGCTAAACATACATGAAATATATGAATCTCTCTCCTTTGACAAAGTTCTAGTCTCTGAGTTAAAAACTTTGTCCCTGAACACTCTGCTCCTGTCATTACAGCAGGGCTTCCTGGCACATGCACAGAAGCATGAGAGAGAAAAACTAAAATGACAACTACCTCATAAACGTAAGATTTTAGTTCTTTAAAATGTTCTCAGTAATAGAGTTCTCTGAGCTTTAAAAACATTTTTGGGTGGCGGGTTCTTTTGTATGTTTGTTGTTAAGTTTGTCTGCAATACTTATATGGCATTTATATTTTATTTTTAAGTGCTTCAGTTCTCTGCTGCTCTATATTGTGAGAATGAAGATTTGGTTAAAGTCTGAATGCTTTCTGGCATGCCTGGATTCTCAAGAATCCATCTCTACGGAAATAAAAAAGGAAATTAAAGCACTAGAAAAATAAAAGAAGTATGTTAGGTTGCTATGAATCTTGATTAACAAGAGCAAGGAAATTTGGAAGGAAGATTTTACTTTATGCCTAATTTACTTCATTGTGCAGTAGAATCAAGGGCCCTGTGCCTTCAAGCACTAAGTCCTCTCCAAAAACATCTAAGTACACAAGTTCCCTTCTCACTGCTAGCTATCAGCTTCTAGGTAGCAGTGGGCACCTGGACCTTTAATAATCTTACAGGTTTAGCCATTCAGTTCAGGCTGTTTCAAACATCTACACGAAGCAATACCACTATATTGAAGCCTATTTTTGATTTACTACAACAGCAACAGTGAAAGACCGCCTTTAAGATAGCTCCATCAGAAATTATGCATGGTAATTTACTAAGCACACCTGACATAGCCTCAAGAGCAACCATCATAAGGAAACTAAACTGTTTTTCTGTGATTGTCTTCTATTCACATACAGACTGATATAAGGAATGACAGCAGTACTACTACTTTTCAGTAAAGTCTCTGACCTGAAGGTTTTGTCAGCAGTGGATGTACGCTCCTTGATAAAAGACAGGTTATATAATATAGCAAGAAAAGTTGAATGATCTCTGAAATGAATCATAGATCCTTTTACTACTCCTTTGTTTTCAATAAGTAAAATCAGTAATCAGGTAGTATGGGCCTACAGAGTAAAAGGAGTTGCTCTGGAGCTATAAATCATAACTCTGCAAGCAGTTTTGCAGTAAAAGGCAAGAGTCAAATACCATATTGTCCACACTATTTATGATATATATATATATTTTTTTTTTAACTGAATGCATATTTTCAACTGATATTTCAGTGAACTTTGATTTTCAACAGTTAAACAAAAAACTCAGGTAACGGTCAGCTGGGACTCTTGGTCATACAATCAATTATATCCAGAGGGCAATCTCTTACTCCTAACCAGACACCAAAGAGCTGAGAGTACCAAAGCTCAGAGTTGGCACCTTAAATGCTGAGGACAGGCAGGTTTGTAACATGTGATAAAGTCATAGTAATTAACGTACCATTGTTATACTGTAACTGAGTACCCATTTCTGAAATGAAACAGATGCCCCAGTACCCTCACTCTTCCCTCCCCATACAGTCAATATGTAGGGTTTCCAAAATATTCACTCCCAGCTCTGTCAGCATGTCACTGAGTTACCTAACAGTGCTGCTTTTCCTCAGGGCCTGTTTTTTGATCAACGGAATGGTAGCAAACAGGAATCCTCCTGCCACAGAAGTGCTGTGGGAAGGAGGCTAACAACCCACAGAAAGTGCCTATACACTTAGCTAGAACACTGCTCTCTGTTTAGTTCCCTTCCATCCCAAAACATATGTATATATATATATATATACACACACACACACACACACACAGTATATATATACACACACACTTTTTTTTTTTTTTAAACACAGACAGATGACTGTTTGCCTGGATCAACTCCATGAATTTTAAGCCCAAAGGCTTCAACCTCATCAGACAGAGCTACAGCAACACATCCCAGCACAGCCTGTTGGCAAGTCAAGAGCCCTGAACACACTGATCTATGAGCAGATCCAGCCCTCTTTTTTGATGACACAAACCTTCTGGTGTCACAGAGAACTGGGACGTGAGGTTGGCAGCAGTCTCTCTTCCCAAAAATAGCTTTGCTTTCCTCTTGTCTTGGGAAAAGCTGCCCAGGAGGAGAGAGCAGAAGGCAGCTCATGAGGTCTATAAAGCTCCATCAGTCCTGGCAATTATTCAGCAATACACAACATTAGGAGAGCCCCACATGAACAGTAAAAACAGACAGGCAGATGTTGTGATGACTTACAGATGTAAGAGTATTTTAAGAGCTATTGGAGGAAAGGACTGAAGAGCTGCTGTTAAGTACAGTGAGAGAGTACAGGCTTTGTCTGGTGTCTGTACCTTGAATCCACAAAGAAAGCCCCAAATAATTTGCATCCCACACCTCTGTCCTTACACTGAAACCTGCAGGTGGGCTGAAAACAAAGTACCCACAACCACCTACCATATACTCTACCATATGCAAGAACAATGCAAAATTGTGAATGTTTGTCATTTCCAGCCATCACACAACATTCCGTCCATCTATTTTGCGTGCATTCAACTGTGAGAGTCAGACAAAATGTTTTTCTAATGCTACCAGATGCAAAACACTACATCTGGAAGCCAGAAACACAGATGTTGTCAATACCAGATTGAAGCGGCAGCTTTGAAAAGCAGATGGACTCTGAACTCACTGCAAATAACTAAGCCAGCAGAAGCACCCAACATGCCACAGAGCTATAGGAAAAAATGGAAAATGGTAGGGATGCAATGCAGGTGGGAGAGTGAGGTTGTCCGTGGTTACACAGAGCACTTAGCACATGAATCAAGCGGCTGGTTCAACAAATACACAGAAACAAGTTTCAAGGGAAAAGGAGTCTACCTTCCAAACCATGACATGGAACACAGGGCTCCAGGAGCTCATTTTCCTCTATTCATCCAAGAGCTGAAGGGTTTAGCAGACAGTACAGGGCAGTCTGAGTCTTCTCATCCTTGTTGAGAAGGATGGAGCAATCTCCAACTCAAAGGCTCTCATGAATCCTTGGCTACATAACAATATAGTTCTAAATAGTGAGATAAGACAATAAGGTTCATGATGTATACAGTAAGACATGAGGCCACCATCACTGAGACTGCCTCTATGGCACCAAATCACCAGTGACGCACCACAATAGATCATTTCTCCCAAGCAGTTCAGGCCTTGGGCATGAAGTCTCCTGAAGTAGACAAGCTAGCTAGAGGGGATTAGAATTATTTCAAAGAGTGTGCTTCTCTGTTCTCTGTCTGCAGCACATCCTAGACACCAGTTAGCAGTAGTAGGAACTCCATACAACCTTTTGCTGGATAAGCCAGCCTAGGCAACTGGTTCTTATTGGTTTATTAAAGCCCCTAGTTAATTAATGCAGTAACATCTACAGCAGATAGTGCAACTTTCCTTAATTTTTCAGAACTGAAGCTGATAGTTCATATCTAGCAGCTGCTCTGCATATGGGTCTTGGCAAGACTATTTTTCCAGCATGATGACTCAACTCCTTCCTACTAGGAAAATTACTAAGGTTTGGCAGGTTGACTACTACTTCCACTGGGCAGCCTTGCCTGCAGGATACAGGGTGCTTTTTTTTTTTTTTTTTTAAATCATTGAGCCAATAGAAGATTACAGTAGTGCTGCTATAGCAGAACATAACTGGTGCTTCTAATACCCGCACTCAAGTAGCATTTTGCATCCTTCAACATATCTCACTTTCTAGTGGCTAGATAAATGCAAAATACTTTACTGGGGAAGGTAACAGCTACACATACTTTGTGTATTAGCACACTAAATATGCTAAAAGCATAGTGGACAATGTTCAAAATAAGCAAGCATACAGCCTTCTACACACGCATCTGACTTGTATGAAAAGGCACACTAAACACTAACTTCAGACAGGAACCACTACCACAAAAAGAAGGCAAGCAATAATTACACCTGCCAGAACTGTGGAACAGTTTGGAGTACCAGTCCTCTAATGTCTCACCATCAGAAAACTGAGATCATTTGCACAGCATAGATAATACTAGGTTCTGTCAGAGCAAACAAGCAGGACACTTGGAACTATAGCTTCACTAGCCATGCAATAGCAAGAGATAAGAGCAATTTATGTATTTAGTCCTACAGTTCTTACCTTACAGAGATGAGAGCATATATATGGCTACTTGCTTATGCATGACTATCTTGCTGTTTCAGTATCTGACTGCAAATTTAAGTCCAGTATTCTAGAAACCTAAGGATGGTATTCTCCCACAAAAAAAAAAAACCTGAAACTTTTATCACAAGATAAATTGAGGAGCTGAGGTAAGAGTTTCGTATGACAAACTAATGGTCTGCACCATCCAGCTTTTGTACAGTTGGATTATCAGTTCTCCATTTAAGTCTGGGGAAGAAGTTGCAACTACACAAGCTTCATAGTTGCCTTCATAGTACTACAGCACTCCCCGCTAGTCTCAGAAGAAGCTTCCAGTTACAGCCATTACAAGCTCCTGGAGGTTGGAATTTCTCTAGTGTTACTTAACTAATAGGGTAGAGGTTGTCTGAGCAAAGGCATCATGTCAAGCATGCTTTTTATAGAACATTTATTTTTGAATCTAGAGCAACAGGACTGCCACATGCCCCTAACTTTTATTTAGCATTGACCTGTTCAACCCACAATGACCAAATGCTTCTCTACAAACCATCACTATAAACTAAGTAAAAGATTAATTGTATTCCACTTAAATGACTAATCTTCAGTCAGTCAAGAGGCAGATGAATACACTCATAATAAGAAGTCTTCCTTCCTTGAGGAAGGCCTAGAAGGAAAACATAACCATATAAATTCATCACTATTTGTTTACCTCACAGTGTATTTATATGCACCTATTCTAAGGAATCTGCTTTAGCAGGGAGTTGAACTAGAAGGTCTCCACAGGGCCTGTCCAACCCCTACACAGTACTGTGAACAGACAATAAGCTCCACAAATACTTCCAGGCAACGCTACTTAGATGCAAAAAATAACTTGAGGCAAACAGTGTTTCGCATAAGTTTATTTGTACAAGTATTTCAGAATCATTAAGCTCCAAAACCCAGTTCCCAAGGGTGACAAGTGAACACCACAGTGCAGGACAGTAGGTAGTCACTGTAACTAATCTCACATTTGGGCTCATCACAAATTGAAGTCTTTCTAGTATCTTGTTCTGCCAGCATAAAGGAAAAAAAAAGTCACTTTTCCAAAACAGGTACAAGATAGATTTTCCAAGAGCTGACTCCTAATAATAAAATTAAAAAAAATAATAAATCAAAAAAAAAAAAAGCCTTTACATTTCAACAAAAAGTGCAGTTTTAACCAGAAAGAGAGACAAGCCCAATGCAAACACTTCAGTGAGTGGCCTCCTCTTCTGGTGAAGAAGAAAAGCTGGAGCATCCCAACCACTCCCAAAGCTTCAACAACTATAGCCCAGCAGTCCACCTCAGAACAAGTTCCAGTGAAATTAAATAGCCCATATGAAATACAGTTCACCATATTTAACAGTTGACAGTAATGGTTTGAGCAAGACTTAAATGCAAAGGCTAGAAGTATTACCATCCATTTGGCTCGCAATGCCCAAATCACACATTTGCTACTAACAATGACCAGCCTATTGCTTATTCCTGTGTCTAACAACTACGGCACCCAATTCAATTAGTTTTCTACACCTCTCATTAAACAAGCACTATCAGCACACCAGCAGTTTAAAACTGAAGTAACTTGTTTGGAGAAAGCCTCTTAGAAAATGACTTGGACTTATCATGTAGTAATAAGCAGAGATCACTACAAAAAAAAAAAAGATCAGTAGTTATTCTAACTATCAGAATCCCATGACATCTAGGCACAAAACATACCATATGCTTAACCCCATAACTCAGTCCGAAAATATGGATATCTATAGTCCAAATACTTAAAGCTCTAATTGAGACCTGGTTTAAACCTTCTGCTCTGTAGACTACTCACGTTAAAACAAAAGACTGTGAGAAACAGTTACTCAGAAACAATCTCCAGCTTAGTGGCACAGTGAACAAGCTGAAGACAAACACAGCAACTTACATCTTGAGCTGAGGGAGCACAAGGTATGCTGTACCTTATCACTGTTCAGAATTACGGTGGTTAGCACAGATTTCATGAAAGTGACTAAAATGCATTTTACTAGTAGGTTTCTTTAGTAGCATCTTCATCACATTAAAAAAAAAAAGATTTAATCTCTTACAATGAGGAAGTAATACCAATAAACTGTTAAAGGGAACTTGGTGACAAATTTCACAGATGCTTAGCTCTGCAGAGTTTAAGCTACAGGAAGAAAGTTGCTATTTTAAACTAGTCTAGCTTCCTAGAAGCCTAGTCCTTAGGAATGATGTGCTGATACAAGTCTTGCAGTCCAGTATTTCTACAGTTCTGCTATAATGCTACTGCCTGGAAAGAATGCATTAGGGTAATAGCCTGAAGTTTAGTAGCCTCTCTCAAACTTCTACTTGACACAGAAACAAGCATACAAGAGGTTTGCACTACTTAGCTCTACAGGGAGACTGAATCAAGCATGCAGCCTGAACTTGGCCATGGGTCATTACCTTAGCACTCAGTCTCATATTACTCCCAGCTGCAGGGTCCTTGTAAACCTGATCGCAAACCAACTAGCACACACCAGATTGAACTGCTGCCACCTGGGACATCAGGCTGCCAAAACAATTTGAAACCAGAAAGGGGTAGACTGCAGGCAGCACCTTGACAAATCTATTCAGCATTTCAGCTCTGTCTAAACTGCCAAAGCAGGATTATTTGAAGGCAAAGAGACAGAACACTGTCCCAGTAACGTTGTTTCTTCTATTTAGTGCTAATACAGTAGGTAAACTGTAGCCTGAAGTTGCTTATTAACTACTCAAGAACTTAACATCCACGCTGAAAAGCATTAGTAATTTAATATGCCGGAACAATTTAAGACCCAGTAGTCCTGCAAAGCTTAAACCAAGGGAGTCAGCTGTTCAGAGAGCAGGCATTCTACATAAAGCTTCCTTAGAGACCTCAGCAACAAGTTACATCAACAAGAGCACAAATATTTATTGCAGGAAGCTAGGCGTCCACAGCTCTGTCTCAGTAGGAACACAGGAGAGCTTTATTCTAGCGCTTTTCCCAGTAGATGCATTTAGCCTGACACTCAGTAGCCAAGGCATTCAAAGGCTAGTAAGGAAAAAAAAATTGCTTCAAAATTATAAGGACTCCTCTTGAGTATTGACTACTTCTTCTGCACGAGCTGGTACACACAGTTGCTGAAGTTCAGCTATGAGACCCCACAGGACTCAGTCTAAGCTGATATGCAAATCAAACTTGTCCCTCTAGGCAATGGTTTTGGTTTACTTCTGGAACAGGCATAGTTTTTTTTTTTTTTTTTTAAAGTCAACTGAAGCTATTTAAAGGATGAAAGCAATTACAAGTTCTTAAACAAAAGGACTTCCTTCTAGTGATACTCTGTAATAGGCCAAGTATTGCTCTGCATGAAGAAGTTACTCATTCCATCAGTAAGCTTGCATTACATTTGACACACGTGACAAAACCAACATCACATCAGTTTTAAGAAAAGCCTCCCAGATAGTCAGTATTCCAGGTGAGAAGTGCCTTGCCTGTAAACTGCATCAAATCCAAGCCAGAATTCCTAGAAAAATTTGAAAGTAAACTCATCCTTAAGAACTCTGACTATTCAAGAGTCTTTAATAATAAAAAAAAGGTTTGCTACTGAAGATGCTTACAAGACTGTACAAGATATTAACATAAAGCATGCCTGGCTGCAGCCTGCTTTCACAACCCTATCCCTCCCTGCTTTCCCAAGCTAAGTGAAGCCTGAACAAAATAAAAGTAGCCTTGCTGCTATACCAAGGTGGCCTTCATGCATTAGTTACAAAGAAGTGTGAGAGCTTGTAACATATCAAGAAGCCTTTGGTCCTACCAAGAACAGGCAGTTTTCCCACTGCCAAGTAAATGCTGCTCTGCTATTGTTCTTCACATCTAACAACAACCATATAGTTTTATTTCATCCGCTTTTCTTTCTACACTTAAATCATTTGTTTGATCCAGCACTTTGGTCTCATACACTCAGGGAGACAGCAAGAAGACATAAGAGTTAGCAATTAAGTATCCTTAACCATCGCACCAGTACACATTAAATAGAGCTAATTTTTGCCTTTCTAGTCTACTTCTCTGTTTACGCAAAGAAAACAAATCATTTACAGTATGAATTTTTACTATTGCAATTGAGTGAAAGTTGCCAGTCAAGGTATTACCAGCCAGTTTCCAGCACTGCTATATACAGAACCATCCTTACAAAGCACAGAAGTGTCAAAGCAGAAAGTTCAGTATGTGCAGTTCAGCTCCCTGCACCTCCAAGCAAGTAGACACTCTTTCAGAGGTTATTCTGAAACTAGGGACAGACTTTCATCATATACAGCCTCTGTGGAGAGCTCTGCTTAAGGTTCATATGCCTCATCAAGTGAAGTTTAAGACCACAATAGACCAAGAATTTAACCTCCCAAAAAACCACATTACACAGTGACCAAGAGATAATGATAAACCAACAGGCTTGACCCTTAGGTGGAGGCAAAGACAAGCCTGCAGGACCTGCCGGAATTCGTACAAGAAAAACAAGGAGGCGCTTTAGAAATTCTTACTGACAAGAGTGCACGTCAGCCTACAAATTAGTGGATTTTTGCTTGCTGTGGACCCACAAGGAAGAAACTTAAAACTTTGGTGTAAGAGCTGCACTATTTCCCAGCTGTGCCAATAACTGTTTAGAAAGAAGTAGTCAAAAAGGCTTCATCTTGAGCCTCTACTTAGTAGTATTCTTCCCATCCTATTCAAGCAGTTGTTCCAATTCTATTTAAGGCTTTATTTCCTCATTTCAAGGACTTCACATAAGTAATTGTTTAGATCATGTTCTGCTGCATGCTTAGAGAAGCCAACTTCCAAATTTTCATACTCCAGAGAAATCTAGGCAACTCATGCTTTTAGAGACAGGCTCATTAATCCATCTCCAACTTCCAAGAAACCTTGAACTTGAGGCAGGACCACATATGCCCATGCACTAAAGGAAACAGCCATTAGGCCCTCTACAAGAGGGACATTTCCCATACAGTTACCAGTTCCACACAGCCAAAAAGTAGAAGCAGCCCAAGCACAACAAGACCACTCTTACACAAGAATCCAATAGAAAGCTGGCCAGAATCTGAACTGAAGAAGTATAAAGTAATGAGGTTTGTCAATACAAAGTTTTGGTTTTAAATCAGCTTCTGCTCTGCACAATATATTTCCCAGTCTTAGTTCTATTAACTAACACAGTTTACTGAATACTCCACTTAGGTGACAAGTTAATAGCCACTTCCAAAACAAGTACCTAGTCCTGTAACTATTCTTCTGATATTTCGTTGCTGGTTCTCTTCTCCCAGTGAAGAGGTAATAAGGCTTCTCGGCATTTGTAGAGATAAACTGAAAAGGTTCTTTACAGATTGCCTGGTTGCATATTCCTACTGCATGCCAGGAAGTAATTAGTCCAACAGTCTTATTAGAAAACCTACAAATGTCCATTACTTGTCTGTGTACGCTCAGCTTTTAGAAGCCTCTGCTGAAGAGCACTCAAGTGAAGCAATCAATTGCAAGGCAACCAAGTGGGGTAGGACTGGCTATATGGCACCGGAGGATTTGCAAGATAGTAATTGCTGAAGTTTACATCACTAACATAAGGTGCTGGCTGGTAGTAACAGGTAACAGTAGTGGCATTAGGGATGATGTTCTGTTCTGCCAGCACTCTGAGTGCCAGCAGAGAAATCAAGTTGAGAGTCTGTCTTCGCTCATGGCCCATGAGACACACAGTGCTCTCATTCACCACCCTGCGCAGAATCATGAGGTAGTCATATTTGCTCCTCTCTTCTTTGGAGAAGTGGTTCTGGAGGTAGGTCTCTAGTTTGCGCTGCTGATCCAGGATGTCTGGGAAGTCTATGAAGAATCGGGAGCACATGTAGCGCTCTAATGTTTTGATCTCATCTTTATCCATGGGCCGGAAGTCTCGCACTAAGAGGTTACTATATTTCAGAAGCCCACCACCTCGGATCTCTTCGGGATTTTTGGTAGCTATCAGCTTGTTCTGGAGGTGATCAAAAGCTGCTTCAAAGTCTCCGTACATACTCTCCCCAATCACAGTTGGATGGAAGTGCTCTGACATGGGGTTTTCTGAGTAGTCATAGTAAAACAGCAGGGAATCCAGTATGATTTGGAAAGAGTCTACACTGAACTCAAACTGGCGTCTTATGCAGTCTACAAACTTCAGCTCCACATTCCTGCCATGTTTATTGGAAAGTGATATCAAGCTCCAACGATCAGACTCCGTGGACACTTTAACTAGCTTCTGGATGTAGGCTTCCTTCAGTGTTACTGGACTGATTTTCAGTTTGCTTACTCCTTCTGGTAAGAAATTCAAGAGGGAACGCAACACCACATCTCGAACCAACTGAAACTCTGCCTCACTTGGAAGAGAAACTTGAAAAATGAGATCCAAGTCTTTGCAGCCCAGACCATTATCTTTGACCAGGACATGGCCAGCAGCAGAGCCGTTCAGACGGACATCATGTACTGCAATGCCTGCTTCATTCAGCCTACTCCGAACGGTCTGAACTATGTCCTTCAGAGTTATCTTCAGCGTTGGGAAGTTACCCCGTCCATGGATTGGAACCACCTCTGTAAGAACTTCATGCAGGCGGCTGACCTGCTCCCAGTTCAGCACACTGCATGACATGCAGTCTGTATTACTTCCTTTGCTTGCCATGTTAAGGTTTTTCTTCTCCAAAGAAACTGTAAGGAAGTGGGGAAAAAAAACACAACAAAAAAAAAATCAGTCAGACTTTCAGTTTGTACTGCCTAGCTCCGCTTTCTGTCTACACATACAAGCTAGAGAGAAATAACTTTATCTACTAACAATTATCAGCAAGCTTTCCACCTGAAGTGGTTCTCAACTGCCCCATGGGTATAGGCTCAAAATTTAGTGGTCAGTGTCCTTTTTGACAAGATAACATTAAGAATTGGATAAAAGTAGTTTGTTTCAAAGGGAAAGCCTCAATGAATAAAGCATAAACTTCATCCAAGTTTCCAAGATCATCTGCAGTACCAGCTGAAGCAAGTGACAGTCACAAGCACAAAACACTTCCAAATGTTAACTCTGAACTTGTTTCATTATAGTTTGAGCTCAAACATCTCTCTCCAAATAACATGACAATAAAAGACATTCAGGCACTAGTCTCAGAGCTTAGAGATCCAATCCACTGAAAGCACTAATTATGTGAGACCAGACTCTTCTCATAGAAGTTTTTCCCTTTCTTAATCACCCAGCATATAGCTCTGACAAGATACAAGCCAAGTCCACCTTGCTCCTGCAGAAAACTATAGAACTTCAGCATCTGGACAGAATTTCAGCCATAAAGACAGATAACATTGTTCTTCAATGTGCACTTCAGTCTGTTAGCAATCCTTTTCTTTTTCAGATACATTACACAATGAAGCTACCTTTTTGGAAATACTCACACTTGCCCTATCCTTTTGTTAATTTGTGGATGGAAAACAAGTTCACAAGAGCTGGCATGTATTCAGATGGGATTAAGGCACACTTGTCAACATTACAATAAGGACTTGAGAACCTCACTGACTAGTTCAAGCTTGAGCACTTGAAGGAGTCTTGTCACAGTTGACCTCTTCATTCCCTTGTGCTTCAGTGACTTGTTTTGAAGTATGTGAATACTTACGTATATTCTACAGTCATGCAACTCCAAGTTGTATTAATACACTCTTCTCTTTTCAAGTGTTCCAGGTTTCTATAACAGCCAGGTGCTCCCTAACAGCTGGGGACTGAGGCTCCACATTCATCCACCTCAAACACTTATGAAAGCTGTATTTGCAGCTGCCAAGGTCAGGCTATTCAGATTTAGCTTACTTAACTCTTGCCTACCAAGAACTGTTTAAAACTCAATGATGCATTTTCCTAGCATGTATGAGGATAGTGTATGGAACACTTTTTAAGCAAGATACAAACAGTAGCTGTTGTTATTCCTTGCTCATTGCCTACCTGCTTCAACTTCTGAACAGATCATTTGACCTGTCACCTCCTCTAAGAGGCGAAGAACCCTAGCTCAGACACACAGCAAGGTAGCAAAGCCCCCAGGGATGCAATTTCTGTCCCCGAGCACAAGCTGCTGCATTACAAGCTCTGCTGCTGCGTGTACCACATCACCTTCAGTAGGCATCAAACAAACCCATGATTCTTAAAATAACTAGTTCAGCACAAAACAGAAGTTTCTTTAAACTCAACCCTCGAGGCTCCAACAGAGCATAATCCCAGAGGTATCACAGCTGACAGAAGTGGACCTCAGAGACCTTAAGTACACTTTCACCCAAGAAATACTACTTCCATTAAATCCTTCAGACTACTAGAGAACACAAGATTCCCCTGACTTCAAGCTGCAAGCGCCTAAGCTCCTCCTTTCCATTTGTGGGCTCCTTAGCAGCCAAGACAACACACACAACACACCAAGCAACCAGAGAGGACTCGAGCAGAGCTTTCCACCCCATCATGCGTACTTGGTTTCGCTTGAGGATCTTTGCGCTGGGGCACAACGCACATGCCCTCTCTGCCAGCATCTGCTGGGAAAGAAGATCAACTATTTCTCCTCCTCTGTTCAGGGAGAGTTTAATTCCTGGGCTGCCAGCTGATGAAGCATCTCACCCTTAAATCACTCATGTGCCGCCTGCTCTGCAAGATTTAAGTTCATGACAGCAGGACCTTAGTGACTAACGCGTGTGGAATACCAGCAGCTTGCATGCTTGTGTTTCATTACCACTGTCTTCCATCACAAGGTCAGACACCTTGAAGGTGCTCATCCATTTCCACTGGAAAGGCAGAGATCCAATAGCCAGGATAAGCCCTACCTACTTTTGCTATCCAGCATCAAGTGTACCGTAGTTTCAGTTGGATGCAATGCTGAGGTCACAGGCAAGAAAAGTGAGACTCCTTTCTGTCACGATGAGGGACCATCGCACCCAGCAACAGCATATAACAGGACGCAACACCTAGAGAGCCCAGATCAGAGCTGCGGCAGACACCTCCGTGACACCACAGCGTCAACTTTAACAGGAACCGAAAGGCTGAGGGACGTAGCTTCCTTCAGAAGGCGCCCGGGGACCGCAGCCAGCCAATTAGATAACCACGAGCAGCGACCCATGCACGACTCCGAGCGGCTGTTCCCCAGAAAGATCGTTAACCATCCCATCTCCGACGTTCTCCCTCAGGACACGTCACACCCGCCCGGCCCGCCTCGCCCCGCTCACCGGTCAACTCAGCCACAGCCGCGCACACCGCGCCGCCGCCTCACCGGCCTCGCTCACGCGCACGCCTCCCCGCCCCCCCGTGCCCGCCCTTTATCGCCGCGCAGCCGCCCCGCCTCCGCCTCCCCGCGCTGAGGCGGCCAACGGGCTCCCCCTTCCCGCCCCGCCCGGCCCGAGGCGGAGGAGTTGGGGCGGGCTCGGCGAAAAGGGGAGGAAAGAGATCTGGGATATTTGTACTGTAATCAGTAGAGGGGGAGGGGGGGGGGGG
>PPHD01006771.1:0-24025 GCA_002909625.1 Bambusicola thoracicus
AAAAAAAAAAAAAAAAGTGAGAATTTTATTTAAGAACATCCATTCAGCTATGATTTATGCAAAAGAAAGAGATGCTGACAATTAGCGGCACTGAAACATGGCCGAGGTCTTGCTCTGTCTATGAAATTTGTAGGAAAGCTGAATTAAGTCTACATGAAGTGAAGATTTACAAAAAGAATTAGAATGCATTTTCTTACAGAATCTAATAAGGCACAAAGAATGCAATAAATCTGGGTAGGAATCCCAAGTTGTAGTCAAACAGAAAATGGGTTACTATCAAGTTCCACAGCCTCAAAGTTATTAGGTGCCTGAGGTTGAAGGACTTCATGGAAATAACTATGTCTAATCAAATACTGTTATGGTATCTTTGTCAGTATACAGATTGTAGCAACACTTTCTTGACGCCCTAAGTTCCAGAAGACAAAATATGGTCGTTTAGAATTGACCCTTACTTAGTATAACACAAGAGTTGATTCAAAAGTAAATTAGCTCACTAAGCATTAGGGAAACACAATATGACTATTTAAGATCTTCTAAGGATAATTAGGTACAAGTTTCAATCTCAATTAATGCATCTAAATTAGGTCAATTACATCATCTGAAATACAGAGCAGTGCAAGAATTCACCTTCATTTGATTGAGTGCAAGAAACAACTCCTCATATGCAGTAAGACACCAGAATCTTACAAGATATCAAGTTTTCTAAACAAGACTTCCTAAGTAGGATTTGTACTATCCTTACAATTCTGAAGTGCTAAGTGGGTGCAGGGAAAATTGTGCACATTACACTGAATTTTATTCATAGAGCAAAACAGCATTGGATTTCTGTTTCACAATTAATCCCAGTGGTTCTTCTCACAGTTTAGGGTACCACTGTATTTTTTCTATTGTTTGTTTTTCATGTGGTGGATATTTCACTTCTTATTAATCAAAAAGCGATGACTTAAAAATAGTTGTTATTTTTTTTCCATTGGTATCACTTACCTAACCTTCAACACTGATCTCCTCTGAGATTTTGTATCAGCCATTAGAAGAAAAAAATAAAAAAATAATAATAATAAAAAAAAAAAGTAAGGCTCAGTTTCTAGTGAAAAAAGAAAACCACCTGGGGTCAAACACCTATTCTTTCCTTTAGAAATATCCCTCTGTATTTTTTTAATGCAGGATTTTCAGAACTGATAAATACTATAGTTAAATCAAGGCCAGAGATTTCTATGACAAACTAATTCGCTTTTATTCAGTGCTAGATTTTAACTCATGCTTCAGTTTCATTCTACTCTCTCTTTTTTATCTCCTAGTTTAATTTATGTTAGTTGTAAACTTTTTTCCACTTTATTCACCAGAAAGATGTTAACTCACTTTCAGTAACATCCCTCTGTGTCTTCATTATAAAACTAAATTTTAGGAAGCTTGTTCCATTTTCTCTACCCTTTCTAAAAAAACTTCTTCAGTTTCACTCATTCATAAGGATCAAGAACTGGGAAATACTGGATGCAGTGCTGACCTGAGGATGCACCCCCTTTAAAGCATTCATTTGCTATTATCACGCTATCTCCATAATAAAGGAATAAATGCTCTGGACATCATAACTGATTTCTCAGGAAAAATGAAGCAGGAGTTTTCTACTCTCCTGTCATGTCAGTAACTTCATTTTCTAAGAACTGTGAATATCTTAAAGCAAACATTCTATGGGGAAATTGCAGAGGGACCTTTTCTTTGCTGGAAACTCTTGACTTGGTGCCAGCTTTGCTGTCTTCTCTCATGCCCTCCCTTAAACAAACGGCTTCTTGCAAAACTTCAGATGACATCCTAGGAACTACTCAGGAACTGCTTTGCACAGTTCTGTGTATGAGCCATGTTATTTAAAACATGTGCTCATTATATTGCTTTGGCAGTTGTACAAGCATTTCTGCTCATGAACAAGAAGTGGTTTATCAAATTTTATTCTGTTTGAAGCAGAAGTAAAACTTAGGCAGATATAGTGGCTCAGCATCTGATACTGTTAGAAAATTCACGCCGCTGTAAAATAACTTTGGTTCTTACCAAGGTGACAACTATGGCCGTTTTAGAAACAAGAGAACAGAAACTGAATCATTTATGGATATAGAGCATTTTCTCAGTCTGTGTGTAGCAAGCATCTGAGGAAATGGGAAGAAACGGTCGATAATTGCTTGTAAACAGGGGCTTTTCCCAGCTTTAACAAGCTTAGCTGGAGCTCATGTCCATACAATTTGGAATGTCTCTTTAGGTAGACCTATATGCATTTATATATGTTTATATGTCTTGAATTTCAAAATTTGGGCATCATCATCAGCACCACAGTGATTTGCACAAAAATCAAAGGAATGATGGGATGAAAGCTGAAAATGTGAAGAAGGATGCATTTACAGTTAAATTTGTGTTGTTTCCCTCAAATCTCAGGCAAAAGTGCTCCTGAATTACTGGTCATTTTTTAGTGCTTGTCACTAGGAAAATAAAAATGGAGAGTCAATGCTGCATACACCAAGATCAAAACTTCAAATAGATGTAGTTAAAATAAGATAAAACTTAAATTTAATGTCACTGGACTTGACCATCATTTCATCTTTCTTGTGGAAATTCCACAGTCTCGGATAATCACCAAAAAACAGGGGAGAAAAATCACCCATCTGGTGCATTATCCCTTATCACTCATCTCACGGATCCTGGAGATCACATAGGCCTGAAATGCAGCTTCAAATTTTGGACAGCAGCACTAAAGTCATGCTGTTTCTTGTTTTGGCTCATGACAGTGTGCAGAAAAAGTAGTGGACATGGAAGCCCAAGGCAGTAATTTCTGTTTTGAAGCTACTGTGGAGGTATAAATTTGGAGATGGTTGAAAGGAGGACAGTGGAGGGAGAAAAAAGAGGAATGAAATGTCAGTTATCCTGTGTCAGTCTGACCCTTTTCGCTACTACGATAGATAGAAAAACAAATAGACCAATGAGTTGGTGAGGGGTCAAAATCTTTATCTTCCTCCACACAAGGAGTCACATATTTTTCTTAGGTAAATGATGGGTGAGAGGCTCCATACATGGAGCCTTTCTTTTCCCTCTTCTCTGCAGGATCTACGTTGCAGTTGTAAGGTGTTTTGTTCTCTCATTATTTGACTGTCTTTGCATTTAAAAAAAATAAATAATAAAAAGATAAAATGAGCACCAAATAGTTTATATACCATCTTGTTTCATGAAACAGCTTTTTGTACCATCCATTTTAAATCTGATTTTCATTTATTTATTTATTTATTAAATATGGATCTGTTCTTTTTCCTGAAATAAAAATTCAAATGTTAGGACATTCTGCAGAAGAAATAGCAGTCTTTACCTCTTTCCACATTAATTTACGTAATTAGAGTCTTAATACTTTAGTGTCATAGAATCATATCACAGAATCATAGAATCACAAGGTTGGAAAGGACCTACAAGATAGCTTAGTCCAGCTGTCCTCCTATCACCATTACTACCCACTAAGCTTGAACACTGCCAGGTAGAGCAACTCCACCACCTCTCTGGGCAGGCCATTCCAGTGCCTGACCGCTCTTTGAGTAAAAAAGTTTTCCGTTATATCTAACGTAAATCTCCTCTGGTACAACTTGTGGCCACTTCCTCGGGTACTGTTTATTGCCTGGGAGAAGAAGCTGACCCTCTCCTCATCACAACCTCTCTTCAGGAAGTTGTAGAGTGCAGTGAGTTCTCCCCTGAGCCTCTTCTTCTCCAGACTAAACAGTCCCAGCTCCCACAGCCACTCCTCATAAGGCTTGTGCTCCAGACCCCTCATCAGTTTCATTGCCCTTCTCTGGACATGTTCCAGGGCCTCAATGTCTTTCTTGTAGTACGGAGCCCAGAACTGAGTACAGTATTCAAATCGTCTCCAAATATAATTGTCTCCAAGTAATGGAAAGACACAGTACAATCTCTCAGAGCCCTAGATGAACTTTGCCATGTGAGAGCTTTAACAACTTGAGATTTCTTATATTTTCTTGGTGAATTTTGGATAATTTGTTTTCATATTCTCAAAACCTTTCCCTATTCAAGTCTGTTCCTCCAGGAGCAATGATAATTTGCCCATTCTCTTTGTCCTTAATCTCTTTTACTGGCTGCAGGATTGAGTCCAGAGAGTGGTGGTCAATAGCTCAAGTCTGGTTGGAGATAAGTGATGAGTGGTGGCCCTCAGCAGTCAATGCTGAGACCAATACTTTTTAATATCTTCATCAATGACATTGACAGTGGTGTTGAGTGTACCCTCAGCAAGTTTGCAGATAACACCAAGCTGTGTTGTGCGGTCGACACAACAGAGAGAGGAGATGCCATCCAGAGAAACCTAGACAGGCTTGAGCAGTGAGACCCGGTGAACCTCATGATATTCAATCCATCCAGATGCAAGGTCTTGCACCTGGGTTGAGGGAAACCTCACTGCCAGTACAAGCCGGGAGATGAAAGGATTGACACCAGCCCTGCTGAAAAAGACGTGGGGATACTGGTGGATGGCAAGCAGGACATGAGCCAGCCATGTGCCCTCTCAGCCCAGAAGGCCAACCATATACTGGGCTGTATCAAAAGGACTATGGCCAGCAGGGTGAGGGAGATGATCCTGCCCTTCTTCTCTCTGCTGGTGAGATCTCACCTGGGGTACTGTGTTCAGATATGGAGTCCTCAGCACAGGAGAGACATGGAGCTTTGGGAGTGCATCCAGACGAGGTCTGCAAAAATGATCCAAGGGATGGAATTCCTCTCCTATGAGGACTGGCTGAGAGCACTGGAGCAGTTCAGCCTGGATAAATTTAAGTTTCTGAGGAGACCTGATAGCAGCCTTTTGCTATCTATAGGGAAGCTACAAGGGAAGAGAGGAAAACACACTTTATCAGGGTCTGTGGTGATAGAACAAGGGGAAATGGTTTCAGGTTTTAAGATGGTAGATTTAGGTTGGATATAAGGAAAAAGTCTTTTCACAATGAGGGTGGTGAGTCACTGGAGCAGGTTGCCCTGAGATGTGATGGATGTCCTGTCCCTGGAGACTTTCAAGGGGAGGCTGGGTCAGGCCCTGGGGAACCTGATCTAGCTTTACATGAACACCAGGAATTTTCCAGAGGTATGAGACCAGCATCAAATTTTCTTCACACACAAAAGAAATGTGAGGAATGAAAAGTCATTTGTTAAAAAAGCATGTCTAACAAAAGATATAAAGTTTTGTTGCTGCTGTTTTATTGTTTTGTTTTTTGTTTTGCAAAAACAAATGTTCAGACAGACCCCAGAAGAACTCTACTTAGTATTTTTTTCTATCTTCTTTTTTAAACTTAACTAAGTTAAATATGCTTTCATTAAGATGACAGAAATGTCTACCATTATTTTATGCACATTACTAGCTTATCTGACAGAATAATGAATATTAAAATCCCATCCTTAGCTTAGGATATGTCAATATTTTTCAGGTAGTTGTTATTCTACTGAGAAGCTGTGTAATAAAATCCCTTATTATATAATAAGCATTATGTAAATAACTCTTCATGGGGTATACCTGTGGGGAAGATGCTGCAGAAGTCACACTGTTAGCCACAGAACTTCTGCATGTATTCCGTTTTCTGACTTGCTTCATATCCTTGCCTGAAAAATACTCTGGGATAACTTCACAGAAGTTGGCTTTAAGGACATTGGTCTTCATTCACAGTACAGAAACTCTCCCTGGGGAACAGGTAGAAATTTCACATGGCAACATAGCTTGCATTCTCAAGCACTAAAACAGGCTTTGATGTTCAGCTTTTTTATAGCTCTCAGAAGTATTGTTTCCTCATTATCACCTCAGTTGTGTGAGCTTCCTAGCTGTCTTTCAGAAAAATGTTCTAGTACATGAAGAGTCTAACTACCCTCTTTAAACATAAGAGATTGTTCTATGTGACTTTTTATTTCTAAATCACTGTTAGGTATTCTTAGGAAATAAGGTCCAAGAGAGAATGAACCAAATTTAAAGCTAATTTCTTTAATTGTTGCCACACATTAATGCGGTGTTTGATGTAGGCATGTCTATGTTCCACCATGGTGGCAGGAACATAGATGTGTTTCATATGAGCACTGGTGTTTTAATTTGCTACACAGTGCAAATTACAATGAGAGTTCACATATTCTCAACCACAATCTGATCATCTGGAGGTGAGAACAACCAGTATCTCAGTGAGAAAGAGCATCTTTCAGATCTGCTCATGCATGATTTCACTTGAGGATATGAACGGAGAGAAGAGAGTTAAGGTGATAAAGGAGTTAAAAGGAGTTGTCTTATAGCTTTTGCAAAACTTTATCTAAAATGCTCTACTATCAGTTTTAGTCTAGCAATAATTTTTCTAAAAGCAGGGGAAGTTACAAACAGAGCTTCTCTTTAAGCGATACTAAAGCTATGCATCTCAAAGAACAAACAGGTTTTCAAAAGACAAGAAAACAGGAATCTGTGCACTATATGAGTTATGATCGTTTAAGGATTAAACTTTTCACAGGCTGCAAGTGTTGAGAACTAGATGAAAGAAGAAGAAATTCTACCTTTTTTAGGAGAGAGAAATAAAAAATTGTTTGAAGTTAGGGATCAAATTCCAAACTATGTCTTGTTTAATCCAACTGAAATTCGAGCCTCAGATTATTCCAGTTATCCTTCAGTCAGTTTTGTGGGGAAATTATTGATGGTCATCAGTTTTTGTTGGTTTTTTTTTTCTCTAGAGTTCACAGACCCATTCACCCATTTACTCACTTTTTTAACAAGAGGTTTTCCTGCTAGACCTTCATGTACAGAGGTTATTAACATACTGAATGTGCAAGGAACTGTTTTTTTTTTCCTTCCAAGCAGGAAAAAAGATTGCTTTAATACTCAGAAATTATTTTTTGTAAGAAACATTCTCATAATTCTGTGCTTCATAAAGGAGTAGACAAGAACTTCACCAGTAAACTTCCACTATATATTGAGTAAGGAACGGTTTGGAGAAAGAAGTGGTAGCTTAGTGAATAAAGTGCAGGCCTGAGGATTAGAGGAGAAAGACATGCCAATGGTGAAACACATGTTAAATTTCATAATCAGCACAGTGTGGTAGTTAAGGAAGTCAGAATGCTGTGAAATGTGAGCTTGTAACTAAATGCACTCGTTACTATACATACATTGTAATGTATTCATAGTATGTATGCAGGGTACTTCAGCTTCTTGAGTCTCACTGATCAAGATAAAGACTTTATTTCTCAAAAGCTGGAAGAGCTCATTAGAGTTAAAAAACATCAACCATAAAGAAATGGAATGACCGTTTCACATTTACTCATTCACTTTTTAGCAAGGACAGTGGTATGGGAATGATAGTAAAAAGTCCTGTAAGCACTTCAGTGCATGATCTTGTTAAGAGCTATAATCATAAAGGAATCCACATCCCTGAGAGATCTTTTGGATTCAGAAGGTTTAGGAAGATAGTTGAGGTATCTCCAGCTTGTGCCAGTTCATATAGTCAAATTTATAACAGATTTCCAGTTTAAAGCCTTCCTTTCAATTCCTTTCTTCTCAGAGGATTTCTGTTGCTCTCCCAGGAGTATAATTTGATGGCATTTTCCCCAGTTCTGAAAGCAGTGATGACTGCTATTTTTTGTTTCCAGGCCATTATCACTGAATTGGATAGAAGGATTGAATGCATACTCAACCAATTTGCAGATGACATCAAGCTAAGTGGTGCACAGAAGGAAGGGATGTCATCCAAAGAGACTTTGACAGGATTGAAAAGTGGGCACAAGTAAGTCTAATGAGATTCAGCAAAACCAAGTGCAAAGTGCTGAACCGGGGCCAGAGCAATCTTAGATATCTGTACAAATCGGGAGAAGAATGTAATAAAGACATCCCTGCAGAGGACTTATGTGTTCTGATAGAGAAAAAGCTGGACATGAGCCAGCAGTTTGTGCCTGTAGCCCAGAAGGCCAATGGAATGCTGGGCCACACCAGAAAAGGGGAAGCCAGCATGGAGAGGGAGGTGATTGTCCCCTTCTACTCTGCCTTTGTGAGTTCCCATCTGGAGTACTGTGTCCGGGCTTGGGGCCCCTAGTACAGGGTAGAAGTGGAGCTGTTAAAGCACATCCAGAGGAAGGCCATGAAGATGATCAGAGGGCTGGAGAACTTCTCCTATGAAGAAAGATTGAGGGAACTGGGCTTGTTTAGCTTGGAGAAGGGGAGGCTCTGGGGAGAATTCGCTGAGGCCTTCCAGCACTTTAAAGGAGCTGATAATCAGGAAGGAGACCAAATTTTTACATGATCCAATAGTGATAGAAGAGGAATGGTTTGAAATCAAAAGAGGGTAGATTTAGATTAGCTGTTAGGAGGACTTTTTTTTACTCAGAGAGCAATGAGACACTGTCACAGGCTGCCCAGAGAAGACATGGATGCCCCATCTGTGGAGGTGTTCAAAGCCAGGATGCATGCAGCCCTGGGCAGCCTGATCTGGTGGGTGGCAGCCCTGTCCATGGCGGGGGAAGAAGGGGGGGGTGGAGAGAGGAAGGGGTGGAAATAGATGATCTTTAAGATCCCTTCCAACCCCAAGCTATTCTGTGATTCTGATTCTATGAATTCCTTCTCTTACATCTTCTTCAGTACTGAGGGCAAAATATTTTTGCAGCATTCAAAATACCCTCTATCTCCCATTACTCTTGAAATGAGGCCCTAATAACAAAAGACAAGTTCATCATGTTGGACAGAGTTGGTTGCCTGATCTTGCCTCTCAGTTAAGATGTAGTAAGAGTCTTGGTTAAGGTTAGATGCTGCTTTCTTCAGAACTCAGAAGCAGCCATATCTGGGAATATTAAAGAAAAATTTTCTGTGAGCTCATACAGGTGATGAAGTACCTGGCTTTAGATCATTTTAAAATTCTCTTCCCCTGTGACAGAGTACAGTTCAGTAATTTTGACTTTCACACTTCTTGGTGTTGTTTGAAACACAGATAGAAACAGTGTTCCCAAAGGATCTCAAAGTGCTCCACAGTCATGAACTAAGAAACCTGTTTGACTTTGGAGAGCTGCACCACTGTGGTTTGTAAACAAAACAAAACAAAACAAAAACAACAACAACAACAGCAACAAAAACACAACAGCAAAGTCTTATTCTTTGACTCTCCACCTGCTAAAAAACTTTCCTTACTTTGATAAGTGATCAAAGATTCTTCTGATGGGCTATTTGGAGATATAGTTTAAAATGACAATGAAGTACATTTAGTTAAAGGACATTGATTTCTTTTGAAATCAGATGCTGTTTCTTTAAGTTAATACTTCCGCTTCATTTTTAATGGGCACATTTGATACATTTAGAACTCCAAAGCTTTGCATCTACATTTACATTCAAGTTGCCATTCATGCAAAAATAACAACAAAAACAACACAGGCAAACGCATATCTTTAAAACCTATTTTAAATGAACTAATAAAAACAATGGTATTTTTACTTTAGTATTACTGAGCTCCATCTCCATTTTCTGTTGTGGAAAAATTGTATTTGTTGTTGAAATTTCTTTGCAGGAAACTGGGAAACAAAAGGGGAATTCATCATGTGAATCAAGGCTACTATTCCTTCTTTACATTTCTAGTCTGTTATTTCAAATGTTTTATTGTTGCCCTTTGTCTGTTTTGCTTTTGTAATCACCCAAGTACAGGAAAGTTTTAAAAAGTAGAAAAGAAAGAAAAAAATCCTTCTGTGAAACAGAAGCAACAAAAAACAAACAAACAGTAAAATAGGAAACAAACATTTTTTTTCCTGAGCTACAATTAAAGGTAAATTAACTTTATTAGTAGTAGTAGTAGTAGTATTGGCAGAACTGTTTGGCTACTACAGTACCAGCATTTTTAATTTGCTTCCTTCTTTAAAAATTCTTAGTACTTTTTTTTATTTTGAGTGATCTAACACACATATTTCTGTAGCTTATGGCTTCAGTGCAGATTGCATCTTTACTGTTTTTTGCGATCAATGCCTTTTACAAGCAGCATCTAGTGAGTCATTACCATAGGCCTGTTCTAAGGGATGTATTATTTTACTTGTTTCACAAAAAGAAAACAGGCCAAAGTACATAACAACTATGATGTTATGGACAGAATTTGGTCATCATCAGAATGAATCATTTCCTTCTTAGTTTTTCTTATTAATATCCCATTCTGGCAGTCTGGGACCCTTATACCTGGTCTGGAATATGAACCTCAGCCTTTCTGATTAATTCCAAAATTGGTCTTTCACAGTCATCATCTGCAGGCAATTTCCAGAGTCAGGCCTCTTTCACACGTGTTCACACTCTCCTGCTCATTTCACACATCCTTTGAACCACAAGTTCAGTTTAGCAGGCTCAGTGTTCTTGACCTCACTTTCATTATCTTGAAAGTTGAGATCCACATCTCACATGCAGTCTTCTTTTGCTTTCTTCAATATATTTTTGTTATAATTTGCCACTGAATCTTCTGGATACTGGCTAAATAAAATGGCAAGACCACAGTGTGTAAAAGTTGAGCCAGTCGTAAAAGTCTATCACTTGATAATGAGCTACATTTTGCAGTATTTCAGACCAATATAAATGTTTCTAGTAGGAACTATATCTTATATGGTAAGAGAAAAATGGGAGATAGCTGTATTTGGGCTTGGTGCTCAACACTATTGTTCTGAGAGTAAACATTTTATTTTTCCCTGATTCCAGTCCACAACCAAAATAGAAATGCCTTGTCTAAAATTGACCAAAGAGGCTCTTTTATCTTAAGAACATTTAGATTCGGTATTTCAAGTAAATGTTAAAAAAAGAGTCATTTTGTTTTACAGCAGCATTCTCTTGGAATTTCTGGGCTGCATGCCCTTGGCCAGATCTATGTGAATCCTTCATAAGTGGGAAATGATCTTTATCTCTATTTATCCATTTTTTTTCTTTTTTTTTTTCCTCCCTTTAATTTAAAAATATATTGGCTGGAAAATGGCATTTTAAACTGTGTGATGTGTTGTCTTGAGGGTTGGTATGTCTATTAATAGGTAGGACTTGAACATGTGCTCCCACATCAAGCCTTGTTGTGGGGACAAAAATGGATGTATGTAAAGTAGAAAAATGAAAATTTCAGCAACAGTTCATTTTAGGTTCTAATGTGCACTTTTCAAAACCTCTTTCTGAATGACAACAAGTTTTGTTTCCTTAGAAAATCACAGTGTTTCTTGCCTTAAAGAATTCAGAAAGACAGTCTCTGTATATCCAAATATATATGCTCTTTGAAATTCATTTCCTCAAGAAAGGAAAAACAGCAGGGCTTATTGAAAATACCTAATAGCCTGGCTTTTGTATCTGTAAAGGCAATAGTAAACACTTGATTCTCATGGAAGTACGGTCAACTTCCTAGATGGCTGAACAAATATTTACCAGGTTAAGAGGAGCCTGGTAACACCGTCCAAAATAAAAGTTGCAATTTTGCCTTCATTTATAACTTCCTGTTCTCACATGTTAATAGCTTCCTCACACATTAGCCTTTCTGGCAATTCTCCATGCTTGGTTTCTGTCTGAAGGTGATGTGTGTATTTGGAACAAATTCATACCACACTTTTGGCTAGGCAAGCAGCCAAAATGGCAGATTTGTTTCTTGGTCTACAGGTAACTGTCCTCGAGGACTAGCACCTTCTCCTGTATGGGAAATAAATAGAATTACCAGAATAGTTAAGTGATTCCAGCATCATATTCGAGTCAGTGTTGAATATTTTTGGAAGTGATTTAATGATGTCACATCACAATATTATTGTTTTTCTTTTTTTTTAATGTCTGAAGAATGTAGTCCAGTTAAGCCCTTAGGGGTCAAGAAGTAAAAGGAGAATCCATTCTTAGTTTCCTTACTCTGATTGCTTCTAGAAAAGCTGTCCTCCTTTACTTACATAAAATAACATGCATTTCTTTTTTTTATTTGGGAGAGTTAGCCATAAAGACTCTTCCTTCAAGTATTGAACAGTCTTAAAAACTCCACAGACCAACATGCTTTTGAGCACTTTGAAAGGATACAAGGCTTTGTGACCAGTTCTGAAAGGTTCGGATCTTCTTTAGCAGTAATAAATGAAGTCAAAGATATTTGTTTCTCCTTTGTTCATTGGAGACACTAATCTGAAAGCTGTGAGTACACAGCTTTAAAGAGTACATAGAATATATTATTTCCTCATTCCCCATTTATTTTTCCCACAACATGAGTCCTGTCTTCAAATCATTTTTTTTTTCTTTTGTACACTACCACATCTCTGTATATGATAACAATTCTAAACTGGAATGCATGGCATTTCCTTGCTCCCATACAGGAATCAGAACAGGATATTGAATCAAACAGTCTGTAAAGCTCTGTCTTTTTCCTTACCATGTGGTCTAAGTCTCTTATGTGTGTGCAGTGTTCTGAATATTGCTGGATACTGAGACATTGTAGTAAGAGAGTATGAAAAGCCTAGGATCTTTTTTTTTTTTTTTTTTTTTTTTTTCTGCTGGGTTATTTTCCTGCTATTTTGCTAAGAATCTTGCCTGATTCATTCCATTATTTTTTTTTCACTCATAAAGCAAATAAAAATGTCAAATGGCACAGATAGAACAATCTTATTCAGAAAAATCATGTTTACATTTTGTAGCTGTGTCATGTAACCCTGAATAACAGGAGAGCCTTAGGTTCAGTATGGGTGCACAGGTGTTTTTGTTCTGTACTTTAAGGACAGGTATGAGCTCTTTCCAAAATATCAGAATATCGGTCAGTTCTAATCCAAAAGTTATGTGACCCTGAGGTTGGAATGCTGTGACAGATTTTTTCTGAAATAATTTTCTGCAGTTGATTTCTTGAGCCAGGCAACTGTACTGTCAGTATCACACTACTAAGTGGGAGGAGATGTGTGGAGTGAGACTGGCCGGCATGGAAAAGGTTAAGAACTGTTGAACTGCCTCTTACTTCTCCCTGAAATTTACCCTAAAGAACTTTGGAATATGTTTCTAATAACCTAGTTGGCTGTGTCATCTCTAAACACTGTAAGACCCCCTGAACTAATTCCTGTCTAGGTTAAAGCATCTGTTGTAACACTACGTGTAAGTCTAAAACTTACTTCCCCCTGTACCTATGTTTGCTAAGCTTGCCTTCATCCCATGTGGTTCATTGTTGAAAATGCCCATGCACACAGTTGAAAATCAGCTTGACCATAAGGAGAACCATACACTTAAAAGTGCATCCTCTTTTCTCAATATAGCAGGCAAAACAATGAGACTGGATTGTATGTATCCCTCATGGATATCTGTATTTGGTCAAATTATTGTTCTTAGTAAAATTAGGGCACTTTGAAGCGAATGGAGAAACATGTTATTCGTGAAAAAAAAGCAGCACAATGTTAAAAAAGAAATATGTCCAGGCTTCTTTTGCAGTTTACCTTTTCAAGAAACTGCTCACAATACTTAGCATGTTTTGAATGACTTTTTTCAGCCTTGCTACTTATCCATCAGATTGTGTTAAATCTTTTTGTGCTGGACAAAAGAGGCAATTACTAAAGTTTTGTTTTTGAAAGGGTACTAAAAGATTGTAATCAAGCCATTGCTAAAATTTTTCTTTGATTAAACCAAACAAATTCAGATCCTGAACTTTCTTAAATCCTTTAATCACTTCAGTGGCTCTCCTCTGAACTCCCTCCAATTTAGCAACCTGGAGCCAGAATACCATGCACGATCTTTTTTTTTTTGTAACTTTTTTTTTCATCACAAAACCCACTGACATCCAGCTCTTGGAACTGTTCCCACCAAATGCTAATATCAATCTGTGTGTTTGCAGCATGCTCTCCTTACGCCTGAGTGGAAGTGTGTTAACATGAGCTCAGTGTTTGGCTGCCTGCCTGGGTTGACATGAACTTTCCCCTGCAATCACTGCACCAGGACTCTCACTTGCAGTGTCAGGGTTTGAGGCAGCCATGGTCTGAATGAAGGAAGTCGAAGAAGGGGCAACTGCAGCCACATGTCTGTCACACCAGCTAGTGATAAAGATGTGTCCCTGTCTCACCAGTAAAATCAAGAGGAAAAGTAATAAGAGAGTTGTCTGCAGTCCTCCTCCTATACAGAGAAACCTGAACAATACAGTCCTAAGTTGATTGTGTGTAACATTCTTAATTTATGTCATTTAATGTTGGAACAGCTTATTAGATTACCCACACTGCCCTCCTTCCTATCATGGGATGTTACTTTTTATCATCTTATTTTTTAAATTATCCCATGATTCATAAGTGTCAAAATACATCTCCTAGGAAAACACTCCAGCTCAGAGAGGAGCACAGTCCCTGTAGGTTTCTTCTGCAGTTAATGGAAAAATCTGAACTTCCTCTAATGGATGATCCCCAAAAGGGAAGATATTAATTACTCTCAGGAGAGACATAGTATTATAGGCTGCAAATTTGGCCATCTCACGTAAATCCCTACAGTATGACAAAGTTGGTCTGAGACCTCATCCTGATTTGGAGAGACAAAGAGTTTTTCCATTTGGAAATTTACCCAATGGTTATCCATCCTGTCATTTCGTTTTCTGTCTAAGGTATCTTGTCTTTGATTTTCAGCCGTAAACTCTGTTTACATATTTATTTAGTAGATCAAGAAGTCCTCTATAACCAGCATTTTATTCCTATGAAATGATCAGATTTACCACAGGATGACGAGGAGCAGTTGTAAGGCGTATGCAGCCTGCTCTTATTAAGTATTAGTCTGCCAAATATAATCTTACACAGCTAATCAGGAACTCTGAAGCTTTTGCCATTTACTGTCTTAAAATCATTAGGTAATATAAAAGCATGCAACTGCCATCCACTAATAACATGTGAAGTGCTACTTGAGAAATCAGAAAAAATCACCTTTGACCAGAAACTGCTGAAAATAAATGTGGCAAACACTGCTTGTGGTGACATTTAGGGTCATGACTTAGTGGCAGACCGAGTAGTATTAGGTTGATGATTGGGCTTGATAATAATGTTATGGTAACACGATTCTACCCTTTCTGTTGTTGTGAAATCATTCCTAAGTCTTGAAAACAACATACTGACTTCTTTTGGCATCTTTTTTTTTTGTCTCTTGCCCATATCTGAATCTAATTTTGGGAAGATATGATAAGAACCTAATAGTTTTATTCCTGATAAGAAATAAGACCAGTATCAAGCTAGCTTGTACTTCACAGCAGAGCTACCGCAGAGACAGGCAGAGGCAAGCCAAGTAAGGATGTCTCTTGAGATCAGACTTGACCATCAATTTACATCAACTCTAAGGTGTTTTCTCAAGGAGTCAGAAAAAATGGTGCAGCAAAGCATCATATTATTGCTTCTTAAATTCCATAGTATTTCTCAGCATTTGGACTATCCACTTCCAATGTGCCATTAACCTGTCCCTTGAGTTGCATCCATTACTTCTGAAAATTTTCTTGGCTCTTGAGTGCCAACCTGCAGTGTTTGAAATGCCAGATATCCTACCTGTAAGTCCCTACAACCAGTGGAAATCAACAGCAGTGTCTCACAAGCTCCAATCACCAGTATCTCAGTGAATTGTGCTCTAGGGACATGTGAGCAGCCATTTCGTTCATTCTCCTAACAACCTGCTGCCTGAGTGCATAGTCATTAACATCACTCTGGCACTCACCAGCTGCTACTTTGAGCAGCCCATGAATGAAAGGGTCAGCTGCACATGATCAAGTCAGCTGAGTCAGTGATCCTTAATCTAACCTCCCATTGAAATGCAACTCCGATGTACATCCTCTGACTCAGAGGACAGCCTATCCTGAACAGGTGCTGGGTAGCTCAGTCTGATAAACTACTGTTGGAACATGCACAAGGATGTGCCTGTGAATCCAGATACTTGGAACACTTCAGAATAAGTAGACATTCTCATGAAACTGGGGGTGTGCATGTATGTGCAACATATGCCAGTGCTCTGCAGATTAGAAATGATTCAATGCAATTAGAAAAGGATATGAAGAAGTAACTTTTCAAAAAAACTAAAAGGTGAAGATTGCAATGGAGAAACAGAGTATGCTAATAATACTCTCAACTACAGTCAATATTTTTACTCTAAAGCCAACATAATTTCCTCAAAAATCTGCATAATTTGCATCTCTTTAACAAAGTCAATTTCTTCTGAGTGGAGATGTACAACATTCATAGTGATATGAAAACACAATATAATGCATAATCCATATCATAGCCAACAAGACATTTGTTTTCCAACATTGGTTGGACCTATGAAAAAATAAATTATGTTAAAGGGTATTCATATAGATCAACCTTTTGATCTGTCCATCACTTTCTAGTCCTTTACAAACTGCTGTTGTCTGAACAGATTGAATGCAACCTTCAAACACTGAGAAAAGGTAAACATTTATATTTTATTTTTTACTTTACTTCAAAAATGGTAACACTTCTTCACCCACATCATGGTCTTCAGAGTTATTTCTGGGAAGTATCCACGTAGTGTTGAATGATCTTTTTGGAAAAGGAGATGACTAGAGGTATCTATGGGAAGTGAAGATCTTGAGGGTGAATTATGTAGTAGCTACCAAGAGAGTGATAAATTCTGAAGAAAAGTGACATTTGTTCAGATCAATTAACTCTGAAATTGTTCTAGTGCTTATGCAATTGCTGGGACCTATTACATAGCTAGGAAAAAAGAACAATCTCTTTAAAAATTTAACACTCCTGTTCCATATAGCGAGAAAATTTCCAGTCCAAATGTCTGACAATGTTCTGTCAGTTAACATCTCAAATCAATCCAAAGGATGGCTTTTCCCTTTCTTTCATCATATTCCTAAAAAAAAAATTAGAATAAATATTTTTATTTCTATCATTATTTTTCAGGCATTCCACTGTAGATATGTAGAAAGTCTCTTGCTTACTTCAAGGATGAGTTTTATCTAACAAATTGTTTTAAGACACAAGGAATATTTAAACACAATTAAGTGTTTGCATTCTGTGATTAAGCTTTTGATAAAAATGCTTAGATTAGGGATGCAAATTCTAGTTTGCATCCGGTTTTTACTTTGCTGTATAAGCAGAGCTGTATCTCCCTACATCTCCTGTAATATTGTCATATTCTCATGAAGAATTTTCACCTTTCACTGTTTAACTGCTACTTCTTTTGTCAGTGGGGAAACACACATATCTCAGTTTATCCAAGGTAACCTCCTGTTGTATCTTATTTTTAAAAGGAGGAGGAACTTGCCTCCCTCATCATCACTGTGTCAATCTGTTTCCACAGATGTGAAACATTGAACCAGCCAGGAAGACAGAGAGATGCTGTGGTAGCTTTAAACCATTGTGCTCCTTGCTCCTGGGACCATCTAAAGCAGTTACAGTTTTGATGGCTACAAACAGTCCAACCAATCACCATTACAGTATAGTACAAAACAGGTACATAACTCACTGTTCTGAGATTTTCAAAGGTGTCCTACTTAAGGCAATCTCATACTCATTTTCTGTAGCATATACACTGACATAAACTTTGTTGTAGCAGGCAGAGATGTAAGGAATTGCCTTATGCCACTTTTGCTTAGCATAAATAAAATGGAACAGGATGGGTAAAGAAGCAAGAGGCATTATCCTTAGCCTTTTGCACTTCACCAGCCAAGACTAGACTTTCTGATCTATCTATATGATATAGCTCACAAGTAATAAGCATCCAAGTTTACAGGCAGTTGAAAGAAAGATTTAAAAATATGGTGGGTACAAAATTTAGTTTGACATAATCTCTACAGATGAGTCAGATTTGTTCATGGTAATGTGGAAAGTAAGTAAGAACACTGACTTCTCAGAAGAAAGATGAAGAGGAAGAGGAAGGGAAAAGAAATATTTGAAAAGGCAGCAAAAGCAGAAAAAGAAAGGCAAAGAAAAATGGTGTAAGAACAAAGCAGTATGGAGTTGAAAGGGAATAAAGAAAGGGAGAAAAGAAAGTGAGAATCAAGTTTGGGAAAAAGGGAAAGATGTAAGGTAAGTTAAATGCACCAATTTCTTTGTTGTCAGTAGCTTTGGGCTTTCGAGTTCAGTGAATTTGCCTTTCTTTCTTCCCTCAGCATTTCCCTCTGCATTGCCTGAAATCTATTGGTATGTACAATTTGCTACTGTGATGTGACTTAAAAGCAAAGCATATGGTAGGAAGTGTTTGCAAAATTAGGTCCCTATAATATAATGTCTTCAGAGCACAGACTTGTTTCTCAGGTGGTATAAAATGAGAGTTCCATTGAATCTCCTTGGTCTTTAGTCTTGAATTAAGTACCAAGCATGCTAGTGACTGAATAATGACAAGAGAATCTCCTTTTTAACTCCAAGAGGCCCTACCTGGGTCCCTGAATTGAAACTTTTTGTCTCTTTAGAAATTTAAACCGTATTTGTTCCATTCTTACATCCACTGGAATTTGCAACATATCTGCTTTGTAGTCTGGACAAAGCTTGAAGATTTCCCCAAACACAGTGTGAATCAAACCACACAGGAATATTTGTAAAGAACATCTTGGACCCTTTGAAAACATATTCAATTCTCAGAAGCACTAATGCATTCCACATTTGGTCATTAAACACTAATTGGTAACATGCTGTGGATGGGTTCACTCTCTAACCAGTCAGTATTTCCTAGGTCACAGCATGGCAAGACCTCAGTGCCCTCCCATGACCTGCCCTTTTGAACTTTTAATCCTTCAACTCGTCAGAGAGCATTAGCAACTCAGGCCATTTTGGAAACCACAGGCTTATTTTTCCCCATCTCTTTCAAAGTTTGCTTAGTTTGCTTTCCATCTTTCACTCTCACCCCCTCCTCACCGATATTCCAGGATGTTTTTTGGGGGTCTTACTGAAGACTTCAAAGTGCCTGATAGTTTATTATGAAACTATTGTCCTTGGTAAATGTCATGGGACTCATGTTTTTTTATATTTATAACCTTTTTCCATTAGTCTGCCGCTTCCCTGAGAAATTATGACCTTGGATCTATCAGTTTAACTAAGCTGATTTTATATATAGCAAATGTGTGCGTGTGCAAAAAAAAAAAAAAGAATGGATGAAGGGAAGCTACCAAATGGCTTTCTATTAAAACAGTGCTTGTACTGGTCCCTCCTAGAGACTGTTAAGCAATTTAATGGCTGTGATAAGGGAAGAAATGAGGAAACAAATTATGCCAGACATTAAAATCTCACATAGCATCTATGACTCCAGTGGACACAGGGCAATAGATTCTGGTTGTTGTCGGGTCCATTATTTAAAAAGAATTTAACCTGATGTTTCTTATCAACAGCATGTCTAGGATTTTCTACCCTTCCAGTGTTTTCTGTCGTCCTCACTATTTGAGTATCCTCATTTTATCTTCAGATAAATTTAAGTTACTTTGTTTAGCTAAATAAAATTTTCCATGGTCTGAATCTCAGGATAGACTACTTACAAACTAAATCTCAGCCTTCACTGCAGCTCAGAGGATAACATCAGTTGGATATCTGCAAGAATTTGGGAGATAAATAATTTTGTCACACTAAATGCAGGGTTCCAAGCTGGGATGGATCACACGGTGCTTTCCAAGCAGTAGTTTCTGAATTTTTCTAAGAGGTCCTCCAAAAATGACTAAAAAAAGACAATGCTTTTAGCAGTAGACATATATCACAAATACTGAAGTTTACACCAAACCTGGAGAATGCTGTGGGTTGTGGGATGGTCAGTGGCTACTGCTTTCAGTCATGTAGAGACCAGGAGCCTTGTCTCTACTGGCAAATGACTTAGGAAATGTTCCCAGGCGTAGTGACATGGCAGTTTATACACTAATATAGTTAGACCAGTTCTGATGAAATTTATTTACTAGCACAGACTTAGCCAGACTACTTGAGCTCTGTACATCTTATCTTAAGGAGTAGATTATTCTCTTAAGTAAAGAACATACTCAACAGACATTGGTCTTTCTTGCTTCTTACTGCAGTGGGTGAGGTCAAATTCATTAAATGTCTGACTCTGAGAAGGAAAATGGTATAAAAATTAACTTTTTTTTTTTTTTTTTTTTCCCGAGGAATACTCTTTTAAAAACATTTGTGTTGAGGATTGGGAAACTTTTCTGAAGATTATGTCTTTATATAAATTTTCACTTTGTAAAGGAGAAAAAGGGGATAGTTTTGAAAGAGAATACTTGCTTCTTAGTACAAACTGACCCATATATACTGTACATAGTTATTATCTTTTCTCCACACCAACAAGGGCAGAGTCTGTCCTTTCCTTCAAGCATTTCTCCTCTTGCCTTCACCAGTCCCACATGTCACTGTCAGTATGTTGAGCCATTAGAGTCATGTTCTTGGCAACAACCTTACTTTACAATGTTTAGTTCCCAATTCCCACGTAAGGGCTAACAGAGTTTGGTGACCTTTTGCATCAACACTTGTTTACTAAAATTAGATTTTTGCTTCCTGGCATACTACCAGACAGATTATACTCCTTAACCTGTCATCCATGTAGGTCAGGCAGCCCCAGAAACTGATGATACTTAGGAAGAAACTTCATGAAAAGGAAAAAGAGCTCAAGGGTAAAAAAATACAAGAAAAAAAGATGATGCTTTAGCAGTTTGTATTTATCTATCTGCAGTGTGAGTACACATGCACGTAAGAGATTAAGTGACGGTGTCAACCACTAAAGGTTGGGAGGTTAGATACAGGTCAGATAAGCATCTAGCTATTTAGATGTGCCTTGAAAGTTCATTTGAATTTAGGATTCGTGGAAGCCACTAATAAAACTCTCATGAAATTGAGCATTTCAGGGTCACTGCAAATCTTCAGGTGTCTGGAGACGATATTCAGAGAATCTGAATTTCCTTATATATTTCCATGACTTCTTGTAGCCTGAAAGTGAAAAATAAAGGGAAGATTTGGAAAGGAAAACCTTCAGTGTGATATTCTGAGGAATGAGACTGCTCCAAAGGGAAATGCTGCTTAATATTTCAATGTTAATGAGCCCTGAGAAGTGAGCTGAATAGGATACATTCATCTTAAACCAAGAACTATATTACATCTAGAACTACATTACATTTAGATTTATCTTATTTTAAGAATTGTGGTCCCATGTTTCTTACCAGTGCATAAGAACATGGGATGCAATCTCTCCTACAAAGTTTATGGTCTGGCTCATTCTAAGATCCAGGAAGGTGATATATAATTAGCAGAAGACAACAAGAAGATTAACAGGAAGTTCGGGTAATTTGGGGCTGGCTGCACAGAGAAGATTTTCCTTAGCAATTAAACATTTATTTATAGAGTAAACTTATCTTTGTATGAATCAAGATGTCATTCAGCTTCTTTTGGAGCTGATGGTCTGTATAAACTTGTGGGTCTCTATGATTATTCTTCTTTCATTGCTCCCATCCAACATGAAACTTGCTGTTGTGTCCTGCTGCCCTTGGTCTGTCAGTGTTTCAGCAGCTTCAGAGGAGCCAGGCACTGCTTTGTTGGCTGTTCACTCTTCCTTTAAGCCATCAATGTATCCTTCCATGTTTCAGTGAAATGATCTGTAAGGCCACCTTAGATATCTTAAAGAAAGGAAGAGGCTATATTTTAGCTGGCTATAAACCAGTAGAAATTATGAGATACTAACACAATTACTCTTTGTCTAAGTCACACATACACCCAGGATGTGGTGTTTCAAGGTGTCATGGTTTTGTAATTTTGCTATTTGTATTCCACGTCATAACATCATGGTCAGCATGACTTAAAGAGTTAATACTCCAGTTCCGTGGATTGACAACCTTCCAGATACCTACTTCTCAAAAGAGAAGAAGAATTACACATCCCAGAGGACCTCGTGATCAGAGAAGGAAGGTAAGTCACAGAAGTCACGGGATCTGGCTCTTTTGGCTCTCTCTCTGGCAGCCAGGCAGACGGGTGGGTGCGCTTCCAAGCCATGTGCCTTCATTCAAGTAGGCCTTTCAGTTTCTGAAGCTTTCTTTCTCTTATTTTATTTGATTTATTGCCCTTAATTTCGATTAGATTGTATTATATTGTGTTGTCTTGCATTCCGATATCATAGTAAAAAAAGCTTTCCTCCTTAGATCATTGCTGCTGTTCTGTTTTTTTTTCCCTCTCAGCCCAGCTCCCATTCCTTACCTCTTTCCCTTTCCCCTTCCCATTTTTTTGGAGCCAAGGGACCCATGAGCCTACTGCTTCCTTGTAACGGGCATAGATTTATCTAGATTGATCTAGATAACTCCATGACACAAGGTATGTGTAAAGGGGAAGGGAGCACAACACCGTCTTTCCAGCAGGGCAAGAGTTCTGATTCTGCTAATTTTGCTGTGACATATAAGCAGCACTATCCTACTGTCCTCTCCTGTACGCAATACGTTGCACATGTGACTGCTCTGCTTGGTAAAAGAGCACACATACTTTCCTATGTGATGCTGGGGAAAGTGAAGTGTAGACTGAAGTTTTCATTTTTTACATGTGGTTATGTTTGCAGTTGTGACACTACAAGTGACGCAGAGGGAGAGGAAAAGGCTGCTTTTTTAGCAAGATGCTAACACAGAGATTCTATCCACCCACTGATTTTAATCTTTTTTCACAAATCCTCATGCATCACTAGATTCAAGCCACTAATGTCATGCCTCCTTCTCTAGCCCTGCTGTCAGGTTTCTTAGTTCTGGATGGGCTGGGAAGGTCACTGCCTCCTGTTCAATTGGAAAAAAAAAGAAGAAAAAAAAAGAAAGACATTTTATGCTCCTTAAGCTGCATTTGCAGCAGTATGTTTATAGCCCCTGGAGACACTACTATGGAATCTTGAAATCCAGCTGGCAGTTTACAATGCTTCAAAATGTAAAAGTGAAAACTGGGAACTTTAACTAGGGAAAAAGGAAGAATTCTGATCTTGTTCTGTCAAATTGAAAGGAAAAGTAATGTCAGCAGTATGCTAGATTAACATTCTTGCACTAGAAAAAAGATGATGAAACAGATTTTAAATGAAGAAAATTCTTTTTTTTAGATATAAATAAACATTTATTTTCTTCCTTAAAATATGGTTTTCTTGGAAATGCTTCCTTAGTTATAAAAAATAAGACCACTGACACAAGAAATATCTCCATCAGAAAAGACACTGTACTGCGCTGGCTGGCTGATGCTTTTCATATTTCTTCATCTCCTTCTTTTATACATGCTCCTCAGGCATATAATGTGTCCATATTGGACCTTCGTCCATACTGAGTCACAATTCGGTCTCCTTTGCATCCTTTCTACTCCTTAACAAGAAGATCATGGTTCATCAGAGAAGAGGCCATCAGCCAGGAGAGTTAACTTACTAAGGGAAACATTCCACTTCCCACAAGAAACAATGATATTCTCAGTCAGAATATGCTTTTACTTTACTAAAAATGTGAGCTCTCCTGAGAAAATACTAATATGTGTAATTTTCTTTGAAAATACTTTCATGATCCTGCTGACATCTCCTCCCTTTCCACAGGCAAGAGCCTGAATGTTCTCTGGATTTCTGCAGTGTGTTGTTGTTTTATCTTACTATTTTTCATTTTCACTGAAAATTTCCAGAGTGAGAAAGCACCAATGATGATCTGTTTTCTGATCATCTCTAGCCATCAGCCTTGTGGCTGTGATTGCAATTTTCCATTCAGTTTTCCCAGTGTCTATTACCGGTCTTAATAGAAGGCATTAAGTTTAAGCAAATTCCATTTTATACTTGTTATATATATCCATGATCAACAAAATCAGCTGGATCTTCTCCATTGGACTCAATGGGATTTTAGGAGTACCTCTTATAAAAATCTTTATAATGAGCAGAACAAGTCAGGAGTAGAAGGCTCTTCCCTTTCTATGAAATCAGAAACTCATATACTTAGTCAAGTATTCTCCTTTTACTATCTCAAAATGTAAATATAAGCTACTCGCAACTTGCTGTCTTTTCCCGTACTTGCTCCCTCTTCTCAACTGTTTTCTGCAGTTCTTTTTTGACAGCTCCAATCATGGGCCATAATCAGCCCTAACATAGGGGTAGTCCATACAGACATGCACTTATTTCAGAGCATCT
>PPHD01006772.1:3119-24025 GCA_002909625.1 Bambusicola thoracicus
AACACCTGATTTTGGAACTTAAATTGTTTCAGTAATATTATTTACAGCACTGCCGTACAAACAGCTGCATCAGCACAACTGAGGGTGAAGATGGGGAGAGGCAAAGGGAAAAACCCCCAGGACTGGATGCAAGAGGAAACAACTTCAGCCTTAAAAGAAGTCTGAAGCATAACTCCAGGAAAGAATGACTACTGACACAGATTCAAAACCAACCACACGCAGTTCCTACCTGCATGTATTCCGCGAGCTCAAAGTAAGCTCTCCCAATTTGGCACAGCACCCAGCCAGTGTTGTAGTGGTGAGATGGCAAATGGCTTAGAATATTTATCGCTTCTTTGCAGTTGTATGAGCACAAGGCTAAGTAACCTTTTCCCATGTCACGAAGAAGGCTCATCAAACCTTCTAGGAGAAAAATACAATAAGTAAAAATGGAAAAGAGATTGCTGAAATTTATTTACTTGAAACAGCTAATCCCCATAAGCTTTTCACTGTGGCACCGCTCCTATTTCTGCATATGAACATCTTCCAAGAGTCCTTAAGCAGGCTTATCCACTCTTAACTCACAACACAACATTCTAAACAGCAATGGAAGTCAGGTGTTGACAGCTTCTGAGGCCAGCAACAGAACACTGAGGAACAGAGTAATGGTGAAGTCCAGGAAAAGTGGATTTCTACACTTACACCACCAACTCAAACTTATTGTTTTAGGTCTCCGCTTCCACAAGTCTGGCACTCAGGTACACATCTGCTTGCTGCCTGGAAACTTTATGGAGCCATAAGAGAGGAATTCAACAGTTTGTCCAGGATTTTCTGTCAAACTGGACAAAGACTTGTGTTTAAACAAATGGGAAATAACAAGGGAGAATAGATAACATAAACCCAATTTTGAGGGAAGATAATTGAATTACTCATAACTCCTTTGAATCAGTTTCCAGGGCTCCTGTCTGAAAACAACTTAAACACTCCTAAGAACCAGAGTCAGATTAGCTCACTGTCAGTTTTTTCCATCCTATTATTTCATCTGCTCTCTGTAAGTTAGATTGAATTCAATGTACTCCAGCTATCTTGATAATTACAGGAAGGTGATAGCTGCAGGTTGACTGAAACAATAAATATAACTAAAGCAATTTCCCCCCCCACTAAACTAGAAGGAGCTTATAAGCAGGAGGGAGAATGGCTTTTCACACAGCAGACAGTGCTAAAACAAAGGCTTTAAACTAAGAGGGAAGATTTAGGCCAGATGTGAGGAGGAAGTTCTTTACCAGGGTGGTGAGGCCCTGACACTGCTGCCCAGAGCTGTGGGTGCCCACCCTGGAGGTGTCTAAGGCCATGGACAGGTCCTGGGCTGCCTGTGCTGCTGGGGGACAGCCAGCCCGTGGCAGAGGGTTGCAACTGGGTGAGCTTTGAGGTCCTTTCCTACACAAACATACTATGATCCTACGATTAAAAAGCAGATCTATAAAGTCTGACCATACTGAAGTCTGATAACATTCAAACAGACCTGCTGCTGCCTTCTGTAGCGTAAAAGCCTGGATCTGCGGTGTAACAGTAGATATTTTCCCTTCTGAAATGATGGAAGAGTCCAGTTTGGTAATTTCCAAGCTATCATTTATGTTTGGCTGAGTTATCCCCCCCTTATTCGTTTTACTTTTTGTTTTCCTGTTTGCAATCTTCGGTGGAAACTTCATTTTTAATTTTTTGCTATTTTCCTGCAAGCAAAAAGAACAAAAGTTTCATACATATAAGAAATTCAACTTACATCATTAACTTGCAAGTTTACCAGGAACGTATTTATGCCTCTTCACAGCTTTCACAGCGCCCAGCTGTTTTACTTTTGAACTTAGTTACACAGATACCTCCTCACTCCATTGAATGCTTTGTTTAATAGCAAACGTTCACATATATTAAGCACAGCCCACAAGCATTAGTGCTCTGAAGTCCTGCTCCATTGATTAAAGAGCAGAAGGCTGATAAGAAAAAAGTACAGCTTGCTTTTAGAGAAGCAAAGCATCCAACTAAGACAATTTTTAAACAAATATATGCACACAACATAGCCTCTTGGCAAATGGGGTTGGCAGTGAGCAGCACCACTGCACTTGTCATCCCAGTACACGTCTTTGTTTTCGCTCGTGATGCCCTTCTTCCCACTCCTAGTGGAGCACTCTTGAGAATGAGAAGGAGCATATGGCATCAAGACATGTTTCAGACAGCCTGATACTTCAGAAGTTCTGCTCATCACAGAGTTTAGGAACAAACTGTTATGATTGATGTGCAGATGGGGAAACTATTAGGCAGTGCAGAGGCATGGGTGAGGAAAGCCCCTCAAGCTTAGGAGAAAAAGCATGGATTCTGTTACCTTTGTTGTAGAGCTATCACTAGTAAAAAGGCGAGAGCTTCTTCGAGGCAGTGAGTTTGGTGGAGCAGCAATTGTTGGGCTCAATACCTGAGGTGTTGTACTGAAAACAAACAGCATATTATAGCTAAAGGCTTTGGTCTCATACGTTTGAAGCAAGAAAAAAAAGATTATTTGTTGTTTTAAAGAAAAATGCTCAAGTGCTGAAGTGCTCCTACTGGAAAGGGATGGAAAAAGCACACCTGCTGTGTGTTAAGAACATGAGCGTAACTTCTTGTCTACCTTACTGTTCATTGACGACATTTTCTAACTGCCAACCAGATTTAAACAAACACCACCCATCACACATGAGCTTTCTACCCACTGAAGTCATTCCCCCCAACAAAAGAGAATTCCTCATCCAAACCTGAATTCTGCAGGACTGTCCATAAAGGATGGCAAAAACAAAATAATCCCCAAGTGCTCCAGAAAGGAGACGTAAAAGGTGACAGCAAACGTAGTGATTTTCTCTCCCTACCTTGTCTGTGGACCAGAGCTCTGTGTTTGTGCAACGAGGATTGGAGTGACCTCCCGGCTGTTTCCACTCTGGGAGAAGACTGACTTTGTTCCAGCCTGGCTGATCCTGGTGACCGCCTGCATAACACGGAGTTTCTACAGGTTTGTTATTATGCCACTGAGAAATCTCAATATTCCCTGTTCGATCAAAGCAAATCCCTTCTGCCTACTGAACAGCGCCCAAAGGAGAAGTATCATTTCCACAAAGGTTCCCCCCTCCATTTGTAAGGAGAATCCAAAGTGTTCCTCATTCTCTGCCTGAAAAAGTTGCCCATAACACAGCTTCCCAGAACTCCATGCACATTATTTGAAGATGTGAAATCTCCATCTAGTGGCAAGAAACTACATTAAGGGTTTGTGCAAGAATGAAAGGGAATTAAAGAGCATCACATTTTAAATTCCTTATCCACAGGGAGGAAGTCAAAAAAACCCACAACAGAAGGAATTCCTGTATCACACTCACTCCAGAAGCCATCCACCATTAACCTCTCATGGGGGCTCTTACAGAACGCCATCTAAGCCTGCTACTCCCATGAAGACTTTGGAATAGCTTGCAGTGCCAGTTTAGCATACCAGTTCACAGCATAAATCAGTATCTCCAACTATTACTGCATGAGTCTTCAGGCCAGATACAAGAAGTGGTTTTGTTCAAGAAGGCATCTGCATAATGCAGGATGGAAAAGAGACCTACACTGAAGTGGACACAGAACAGCAAGGTACTGCATGTCAGCTAAGCAGTGCTTAGTGTCCACATGCACTTCTTCCTCACCTTTAATTCACCGCAGTAATGAGCACAGAACGTGACTTAACACCAAAACACTATACTGTATTTTCTGACATGTTCTGCAAGCAAAGAGGTGTGCTTTGATGCCTGCCCTGGCACAGCCATTACTTGGGGACTCAGAGCTACTGTAATGTTTCTGAGGACTCAGATTCAGGAACAAGCTCAAAGAAATGAGCTGTCTGACGTACAGATTCCCTTTTTACAGAAGCCTAAGCTCCATCTTTCTGCCCCCTCCAGGGACAACAACAGCCAACTCTGGTGGTCACATAGAAGAGATGCTTTTTAAGGCACCATCAAGTAGAAGATCAGCACAAGCAGCAACAGCTGATGGATTATCTGACTTGTAAAGGTTCTGTCCTTCCCTTTCTCCTCAATGCCTTATCAGAGGACAGCTGAGGCAGCCAGCACACAAGCTTGCCCACTCAGATAGGAAGTCTTTGGATCAATCCTAATGTTTCATTCATTTACGTGGGTGTTTCCTAGGAAACCACCTCCATTAAGTCATGCACATCCTAGCCACAGCTACACTAGAGTGTTTGCAAACTTGGCAATCTGAAGTGAAAGTGGCCAAGTAATTATTTACATTGGACAAAGCATGCACCAGAACTCTAAGCTATTTATTAATATTCATTAGGTGTCTGTATTTAGGGACCAGCAGAGATCCACCTGGGCAGAAGGCAGTTGCAGAGACTAGTGAAATTCACACCAGGGGGCTCTTGTGCCACACCTAGCAAAGTGACAAAGGAGCAAGAAGGACTTCATCTCCTGAAGCCCTGCATCTATCACACAGCACATTTGAGATTAAATGCAAGGGAGTACTACAGCAACAAGGCACATGCAACCTCTGAATTTAATAAGAATACATGGAAGTATCCTCAGGTTTTGTTTTTAGAAAGGAACAAATGGTTCCTCAACTGCCATCAATGTTCCACCTCTCATTTGTCACTATGGCAACTATGGCAATTTCTTACTGAATAAAAGAGATATTTTGTAGTTTCTCCTAGACAAGATTTAGCCAAATGAAACAGCACTGTCTCCATGGACCACCAGTAGTATTTTGATTAGACCCACTGTAAACTAGAATTCAGGAACTGTTTGCAAGCTGACTTGAAGCTTCTAGTGTTATTTGAAGTTATCCCTGCAGATACCTACATTAGAGAAAGAAATTAAAGTGAAAACTTCAAGTTCTGACTGCTTTCAGACTCCAGCTTGCCCATGAGTTTCAAATCCTTCCTGGTTTAGCTGTTACTGTTTGTACACTCCTGCTGGGCTGCAGGAGGACAGAAGTGATGGCATCTGCCCCAGGCTGCCCCTCAGGCCTACCAAGCAATACCAACAATAGCCTGCAGATAAATGAGTGTTCAGGGGCAGAAGGGAGGGCTTGCTTTTACTAGGAAGAAAGGACTCTTGCCTGTCTTTACAGAACTTTGGGAAAATGAAAACAATCTGTTTTTCCTATCCAAAGGAAGTGACAGGGTGAGTTGAGAACATTTACAACACAAACACTGTTCAAAATATGGCATTTTCTTCCTTGCTGCATTATTTGCTCAGCTGAAGAGAAAGGTTTTCAAAATAATAAACATTCTGTTGAGACTTCAGGAACTGTGGAACTGCCATTACTTCAACAGACTATTTTACAGCAGATTTCATTCCCACTGACACTTCTTAAGAGTCTAAAACGTTTTGCCAGGGAGATAACTGACCAACTGCAGACCAATTGAAGAGCTCATTTACAGTGTTTGGCTTTTTTTTTTTTTTTTCCAATCTGCATAATGGATTCCTCTTTTCAAGCACACAAAGAACAGTAATTGCATCTGGAACACAAAGTACCTTCTTTGAGGGAGCTCCTGTGGATGGCACATCAATTACAGAAGTAGAGTTCGTGTAGTTTTGTAAGTAGGATCCATCTCCAGGGCTTGGGGTTTCTAGTGGCAAAATTCCAAAGCTGAGAACAAAATGAAAAGCAAATGTTTAAGTCCACATATTAGGCCATAAGAATCAGACCAACTCTGGCCAAAGCACAGACCCAGATTATCAGCTTCACTTCAGAAACACTTCATTGATTTAGGTTTACTCCTATACAGATAATCCAAGTATTAACAGTTGTTTCTGTAACTAAAACAGCATATACAAAGACTCCTGTATTTACATGTTCTTTAGAAGAGGGACACTTTAAGGAAAGCTCTAAGAGCAGCTTTTCGTAATAGCTTGAAAGAACACATCTACTCCAGAATAAAGACTTCTCCAGTGTGAATGCAGCAATAAGAAACAGTGAATCAAGAGCTCTTCCCCGTTCTAATCATAAAATACCAGCTGCTTGTTTAAAGAACAGAAGAGATGAATGCTAGGGCCAAGAGCAGTCACTGAAGTTGTTTTGCATTTGCTTCTGTAGCACTGTTCATAATGCACTATCAGCAAGCCTTATGCTGCACAACGTAAATCAAACCCAGCAGAAGCAGCTAACTGTAGAAACAATCCATCTGAAAGACTCACCTTGGAGTTAAGGGGCTCAAAGCAGCAGGTCCTCCCAGTAAACTTCGCCCAGTTTTTGGTTTATTTTGAGCCTGCTTCGACAAGATAGCAGTTCCTGACCCAAGAGGGACAGCATCTGGCGAAATTACAGCTGAGTCAATGTAAGACATAGAGGAATCTGTGTTCAAGGAGGAGTATTTTGCATTGGAGGATTCTAGGTTGATCCTGTTCAACTCCTAAAAAGAAAGGAAGGCAGCTTTTAGTTACCCATGCATTGTAGCTTTAGTTAGCATTTTAAAGTCAAGCGGGAAGGACTGCTTGAATACAATGATCATAGTAAAACTCACAATTGTGTCTTGCGGCGTTTCCATCAGGACAGTCTCAGGCTGTCTGTGGGATATGTTGTGATTAGACACCAACGTTGTGCAAGTGTTAGGCAGACAGCTGCTGAAGTTCTGTAAAGATGTTAATTTAAATGTTTGGTCGGGGTCTGGTTTTTCACCTGTAAGAGTGGAAGGAGATTTGAGTAGAGTTCCTCCTCAGTTTTCGTGCTGAAGACTCAAGATGAATCAAGGAGTGTGGGGGGACAGCGTACTTCAGGAACAGTGCATTCTTTGTTATTTTAAAAGCCCTTACACAAAAAATCAGAAGTGCAATTCTACTGCACAACTCTGGGACAGTTCTATCATTTTATTCAACTGAAGTTATTCTCAGAAGCATGGCTTCCTCAGGGTATCCTAACTGCAGGTACCAACACAAGTGGTGGTGTTAAATCAAGTGAGACAGAAGCTCTGACCATGGGTAAAGCATTTTAAATCCATTATTACTCCCAAAAACACTCCTGAAGAATTCTGCTGGCATTTTCCTTTGTAGTTTTGGATGGGGAGTAAAAATGCGTGTTGTTGTGCAGTGATGGCAAACTGGAAAATGTGACTTAACCAGAAGTGTAGGAAACATCTTCGTTAGGAAGACAGCTCTGCAGACCTACCTATTTCACACAGCGATTCAAAAGGGGACCAGAGGAAAGGATTTAAACTAAGGCTCTTTTGGTAACATTCTGATCCTTTGGCAAGCCGGTCTGTCTTGCTGCAAAAAGAACGCAACAGTTTATAAGGAAACTTAAGAACAGAGCTTCTGTTTGAGACAGCTCTGCAGGAGAAGAGCTGAAAAACAAAAACACATTGAAGAGTCACAGCAACATTCCTCATTTTTTCAAACCACAGAAAAAGAGCAATATTGAGTTATTTGGCATAGCTATGCACAGGTGAAAGCTTAACACGGTCCATGGAATAATTACTTAAGCACTGGTATGGTTTGAAAGCTTTCATTTTTAGAAAGGTGCTGTTGTTGTTAACAGGTAAAAAAAATCTTATTCAAAAAGTTTTGAATCCTTCACAGTTCAGAAAAATCAGAGTGGTAACACTGTGTATGGGAACTGCTGAATCACAGCCTGAACCTCTGATTGACCACCTGAGGTGAGCACTGAGTCAGCTGCAGGGGCACAGGTGAATGCAGTTCACCTAGACCCCATTTCAGGGCTGACTCCCCAGGAGGAAGGATCTCTATCTGGAGATCCTCCCTCTGGGAACCTTTCAGCAAGGCCAGGACACAGGTACAATCTTTATTTCATTTCTACCTTGTAACAGGATAATCTTTCCACTCCAATACCTGTTTCCCAGTGTGTATGGCTGTACGGTGAACATTTTGAGAGCTTCTCTTCAGGAATATTACAGACCAAAACTTAAGTTGTATTTAAGTGTCATGTTCTTACATGTTGAACATGCAAGAGAGGAGTCTGTTTTCAGGCACTCAGATGCTCTGCGTAGAAGACAAACCATGCCTGCATTCCTAAGCTAGATGGTTTCCATAACTATCTGTCTGCATCTATCATTCTTTCATGCCTGGCCCCAGAACTGACACTGCTATACCCTGTGTTGGCTGAATTTTTACTTACTTTGGCTAACATTTGATCAAAAACAAAATCCCACCACAACTACCACCCAAACCCTGAGCTTGAAAAGGCAAAATGAAGAAAGCAGCATTACCAGTAGACATGTCCCAGTAAGGAGAGCGTAAAGCACGCAGAGTCACCGAACTCCGTGACAATGTCATCATGGCTTTTCTGTTTATTCAACACTCCACCAGATAAGATCTGCTCTCCTTCTGCAAGCCTTTTTAAAAAACAAGAGGTTTAAAGGGGTTACAAGGCTCACAGCACTGGCAGTCCAGTGTTTTCACCCTGCTGCAAACAAAAACAGAAATCCACTGTCAGTGGTCACAAGTTTCAAACTATGTACAAAATAGTTCCTGCAAATCGACATTAAATAATTGATTCCTCTTGCAGTGTGGAGTACACAGTACTTGGGAGCCCAACATTTCCACTGTGGAAAAGAAGAAGAAAAATCCTATACCACTCTAAAACTAGCAATTCACAGTTAAGCATGACTTCCCAAAAAGAGCCTGGTTTTAGGCAGTATAGTAAGGGAGAAGCAGTCTTTCACTAAGATGATCAGAGGGCTGGAGCACCTCTCCTATGAAGAAAGGTTGAGGGAACTGGGCTTGTTTGGCTTGGAGAAGAGAAGGCTGCAGGGAGACCTCATTGTGGCCTTCCAGTACTTGAAGGGAGCGTATAAGCAGGAGGGGGAATGGCTGTTTACAAGGGTGAATAGTGACAGGACCAAGGGGAATGATTTTAAACTGAGACAGGGGAGGTTTAGGTTGGATATGAGGAGGAAGTTTTTCCACTCCAAGATTGGTGACACACTGAACAGGTTGCCCAAGGAGGCTGTGGATGCCCCATCCCTGCAGGCATTCAAGGCCAGGCTGGATGTGGCTCTGGGCAGCCCAGTCTGCTGGTTGGCCACCCTGCACATAGCAGGGGGTTGGAACTCAATGAGCACTGTGTTCCTTTTCAACCCAGGCCATTCTATGATTCTATGATTCCAGGAGCTCCATCTTTGATGGTGTTTTACTTAAAGCACCACTCAGCTTGGCTTTGTTCCCCAGCTGTGAAAAGTAAGCTGTAAGGCTCCAGGCTCTCAGTTCATAAGATCCAACACTAGGATATGGCATGCTTGGCATCTGAATGCCTTTGTTTCTTTCACAATCTCCTCTTGCCTTCATATGAAATCACATCTGTTTGTAGATGCTCTCATCAGCACAGACCACTCCCCCAAGAAAATAAGGCACATTTCTATAAATATAAGTTCCAGTTTAGTTTAACATCTTCTGAAGAATCTTCAAGAAATCCCACCTACCTAACTGAAACCAGCTCAGAAAGTGGTGTTATACACATGCAGACTTTATAAAAGCACGGGAGAACAATCAGCTTCAGACTTATTCTATAGGGACCTTCCCAAGTAGAACATTAATGTTATTTCCCTTCCAATAGAAGATGCAAAGAAACCTGTATCCTAGTAGCTTGAGAAGTGCTAAAATAGTGTCAAAAGAAACACAAACCAAGACTTGTCTGCTACTCTTACAAAATCAGATTTGCCTGCTAAAGAAAGCATCAAAGAAGAGCTTCTCCAAGAGACCTGTGTATTGGTTACACATTGCAGATAGGATCATGACTACCACCAAAATAATCGCATCACGCTACATCAAACTACACATTTCACCACCCATTAAAGAAATTGACCCTTTTCTTTTGGGTAATTGAAAGATGGCCTTTCAAAATGGGAGAAAACCCACACCCCAAACCCTGGAATACAAACAAGCTGTCATGTAAAAAACTTCATCTTTTGCAAAGAACCCAGCAGTATTAAAAGGTCCTTGAACAAAGGTTTCTCCCTCCTTTGGTGCCTTATTCTCTCCACTCTGCACCTCAGCCAGATGCTGTTTCCTACACTGGAGTTGCAATAGCCCTGAAGGTCTACAAAGAGGCAAAATACCCTCAGTAACAAACTCTCTGGGCATTAGGGGCTGTAAGCTTGAGCTATTTCACTTACAGGCTCTTGCTGTTAAATTCCAGCAAGCAGTAGCAAAGTATCTCCCTGCTTACACCTCATTAAGGTTAATTCTTTTATTGGGGGAGGGAGGTGGGTAAATCCAGCACTCTTTGGAATGGAATCCAGCTGTTTTGCTGGCTTGTTTTCATAAGAGATTCTTTTTGTCTGCCATCTTCTCCCCCCCTCATCCACCCCTAGCATTAACTGGGTAACAGGAGCAAGCTTACTGTCTGAGGGAAGTGGCCTGCCCATTAAATCCATACAGGAAACACTTAATGAAATAAGCCAGAGCATCAGAGAAACACAAAAGCAAAACAAACACTTCCCAGACTGGTCTGCTTGAACCATCTCAGCAACCAATCCTCTCTCCCCTCCCCTTGTAAACTCCTTTGCAAGTTATTCAAGACCTTCTGGAGGTTTCTGCAATATGGGCTATTGCTCATTAGGTCCATATCTGGAAGCAAAACGAATTGAACTTAATTATCTTTAGAGTTGAAGGGCCAGTTAATCACTGGTTCACACACTGACAGCTATGAGGGAGAAATTAAAATGAAAAAATGCATTTGTAACCCTGGAACAGAACAGAGGGTTCACTTACTTGCTGAGGTCAACACAACATTTAGCAAGCAGGTATTTACACTGTGGAGTAGTACAGCTGTGTCCCTTTAGGAGCCTGTATGCTTTATATGCCTTTCCTGAGCGGTAGTAACACGTTGCCAGCAAAAACAGTGCTTCTTCTGAATGTACTAAGAGAAATAAAATGAAAACCATCAGTTGGTCATTTACCACTTTCATACAGGGAACTGGTGGGAGCAGAACACAGCCAGGAACCAGATACAAGAAAGGAAGTACTAAGATTAGAGAAATTCATTACCCACTGAAGTGTATTTATTTGTCAGCACATAACCAGCTTCCACGTGCTGCTTTCTTGCACAGTCATACCAACTCAGCGTCCATTGTTGTAAGAGAACTTTGATCCTTCTGGCTACCCAATTTAAACAAGCATTTGCCAGCTGCTGTTGAAATAACAGCAAGCCAAGCAGAGCTGTTACTTCCAGTAGAGCAGAAGTGCTTTAACCTGTCAGCCACACCAAGTTTGGGCTCTGAGTGTTACCAGCAAACACCCACCAGTAACACCTGGCAAAGGGTTCAGCTGCACATGAAAACTGGCACAACCACAGCTGCTGGACAGAAGAGCTTCCCCCAAGGAAAACCAACTTCAGCTTAAGCAGCCTAACTAATGGTTCTAATCCTAATTACAGGATTGAACTTTCTCTGTTTGCAATGTTACTTCTGCAGCTTTGCTAAAGCATCTGACTCTGTCTTTTGAGGTGACTTAGACAAACAGATTTTTATGACCATTAAAATAGATCACTTACCAGTCATCTGTTCTCCAAAACTAAATCTTGTCCTTTCCACTGCCTACAATTATTTAATCATGACTTACGAGTTACCATTCAGATGTTTTATTTGCCTCATGGTAGGGACAAACTCTCCTCTACATCTTCTTCCTAAAGAAGAGTTGTCACAGGTTTCTAAATCCTGCAAGAACTAGTCAAGCTCCAGGACAAAATAATCTCTATCAGAGCAGAAAGCTAGAGTGATCAAGACACAATAACACTTTCTATTACAGAAACTAGAATTGTTTAGGATGAATCATGTCTGCTTCCACACTTCTTCCACTACAGAGCTGTATTACGTACTGCCCTGAGAATGCTCTATTCAAAGAGCTGGAGCTGGCATCCAGGTTGAAAAGGCTGAGGTCAGACTTGCTGATTGTACTTGCACTAGCAGTATAAAGGACAGAGCAGCTAATCCCTCGAGTAACTTTGAAACCTTACTGTATAATTGTCAGCTGAAACATAAAACACCAGAGAACACACATTTGAGAGGCGGCAGCGAGCACTGCCATGCTGTGATGTTAACTCAAGCACTAAGCTATGGCTGTGTGAAGTATCTGTCTATCCTCACTTTTCATTCCCTCTTCCAGTTTTTAAGAGCCTTAAGCCCTGTTCTTCGTTCACTACTAAGCCACGAAGCATTTCATGCCAAAGAAAGGCCATCTATGAAGGCAACTCTCTCGAATGTCCAATTAATTAAAAAACTGATATTGCTTTACACTTTTCAGAACGTGTTCACAATCAGATGGAATTCAGCACTGAGATAAAGACAATTATGAAGTTTCTTTTCATTCTGTGGAACCCTTTACAGAAATCAGTAGGAGCATCCTACAGAAACCTCTTGGGGAAACTTACTCAGATCCTTTGCTCCGCTGAACCCTATTTTAAGGGTATGTCATCACCTGGACAGTAACAAGAGAAACTGAAGGCCCAAAGGGAGAACAACATTTCTTTCATCTTATGTTAAAAACTCCAGGATATCTCCTTGATAATTAAAGTTAAATTGATTATTTTATCCACTAACTTAACACACTTAAGTGTCCTGAGCAAGTCCCAAGCCACTCATGTCCCCACAAACAGTAAGGGCAGCAGAACTTAAACCTCTTCTGAGGGTAAAAACCCCACTGTTGTTATGGAATCAGTGTATTTGAGCTCAGCAGCTTCTACACTGCAGCACAATTACTTACTGTAACCAGAAGCAAGGTGTTTTATTAGCAGTTAATTGCCTGAATCAAGGGACAGCAAGCTGCTCAATATCAGCACCGTTGGTCATTGAAAAAAACCTGTCTGAAGATCTCTACAAGAGTACTATCCTGGAAAGATTTTTGCAGCAGCTAAGAAGAAAATATATGACAGTGTACTGATATGAAGTAGACTCTCCTCATTTCTGTGTGCTTGGCAACTACTTTCCATCCAGCATCTTCCTGCATCCCAGAACATGCTTTGTTCGGAGAGATGAATACAGAGCATAGAACAGGTTATACAATTTGGTTACATGCTCAAGTTTTGCTTAGCCTGAAAAAAAAAATGTGTTATTGATTTTTAAACTTAATGTTGGTGTTTTTTTTCCCTTTTTTTGTGTTAGTGATTAAGGGACAATAACTTCCAAACCAGAGAAAACTGAATACCAGTATCAAAGAAAAAGAAGCAAAGAACAAAATGTTTATCTGAGGTCACTGAGTAAAAGACAAGGAAGAACACAGGCTACAATAAAAGAAGGAAGTTGGTCTTTGAAGGACCGAGGAGAAGCATGGATCTGTGCTTCTGCTGCCTGCCCAGCGCACAGGGCCTCCTAGAACTGACAGCACTACTCCTAGGAATTGCACAGGAGATGCTTATTTCATGTTCTGATGTTCACTGTCTCCATTCTCCCCTATGCTCTTCTCTCATGCCCACAAAATTCTTTCAGCTAAGACAACAATCAATGCATCTGAATGGGATTATTAGCATTAGGATAACTTGCGGAATGCATACTACACCTCTCCAAGACAACTTTAAGAACTGTAGGTCTTCCAAGAGACTGAAAATCTCTCCCACTGGAGACCACGTAGCACCGATGGAAACATTACACACAAAACAGCCAACTCTGAATGTAACTTTTAAGGGAGCTTTACAAACAAACCAACAACAAACAAAAATAGAAAACACTGCTGTTACATGGTTTGATGGGCAATCCTGCCAATGGCAGGGAGTTGGAATCAGCTACCTCTGAGGTCCCTTCCAACCTGAGCCATTCTGCGATTCTATGCTTTCCCAACTGAACTGAGCAGCATTCTTCAGCTTTTCCCGAGCAGAAAGTTAAGCTTTATTATAACAACTGGAGTAGGACAGAACAGGACCAGGGGCTGAACAATCTTACATCAACACTGAAGCAACATCATGTTCATATTTGCAAAGCACATCAGTACATACCTTCTGCATACAACCTTTCTGCGAGGAACACTGCATCGCGGTAAGCATAGTGGTTAAGTGCTTGCCATATAGCAGCCTACAAGACAAGAAAACAAAGAGTCTATATTTAGAGAGAAACTGAAGAATGCAGAACTCATTAGCTCTTACTGTCAGAAGGTACAGCTCAGCTTTGTTTTATTGGAGTCATAAGAAAGTTCAGGGAGAAATATGCAGCCTTTAGTTACTCCAACTATTAGTGGCAAAGAGATTAAAGATGAGACAACCATCTCAGCACTGATAGCACAACCCAACCTAAGAATACAGCTGTTTCTCACTAGTTACCACACACAACCATCTGTAAGTCTCCACCAGATTGCACCTCTCCCCATCACAGTTTTAGCCTCATGCCTAGGGGAGCATGGATTACTGCAGACCATCAAATAATACAGCCAGAAAGAACAAAGCCAGCCCCCAACTTCCTAGCACAGCACCATTCTGCTCTTGGCCTAAGAAGGAGGAAAGGAAGAAAAAAAAAAATCAAGGGAGCCCAACCCATTTTAATGTATCGTGCATAAACCCATTTAAACCATCTCACCTCGAGGCATGGCAAACTGAAAACCAGCAGGACTAGGAACCCTGTCAGGCTGTGAGGCTGTCAATATAAGCCTGCTGCTGGTTAGGCATATGAAGTATGCAGTGTTCTCCTTGATGAGATGTTGGCTGGAGCAACCCACTGCTTGTTGTTGCCATTTGGTTTGGGTCCTTTCTCACCAGTCATCGCTTTACTGCCACTGATGAGGGCTGAGGTATCACACAGGAATGTGTGCAATGCAGTGAGTTGCACAAACAGATCCACACAGACACATGAAGGCTATGTAACTTCTGCATTTTGCTTGTGTACGTAGGCTTGATCAAACACAGGTATCTGCTTGAGGGTACTAATATTCCTTTCTCACAAACACCAAAGTTTGGAGTGTGGGGCTGATAGTATTCAACCTCTAAGGATGACATTACTCCGGAGAAATGCAAATCAAATGCAGATACAAGTGCACAAACTCTGTGCACCTCTGGAACAGCTGCCATAATTACTTGCACTGCATTGCTATCAGCCCAGCTATAAGCAACCAGGATGATTTTCCTCAGATCAGATGAAAATATCTTCAGGAAAGGGGTGGGGAGGAAAAAAGAATCCCTCATAACATCTGCTTGGTCCTTTTCCCCATCATCACCGGTTGTGGTATGTGTGCTCATCAGGGTTTGTGCTCAGAGGTAAGACAGGCTGGTACCAGGACTGCAGCTCCAGTTCCAAAGCAGCTTCCCACAGGCCAAACTGCCATTTTGCAGCAGTTTTGTTATTACTGATCCAAACAAGAGCTACACTTACGAACTCAAGGCTCTGTGGTCTAATACTTCTATATTTATACGCAACTGCAAACACGAACAGAACCTAGATCCCAATACCACAGACATCCAAAACTAAGATTAAACTCCCAGAGAGAAAGTAGTAATGAATGCTGTCTCCAGAAGGAAACAAGTGCCAGTTTCACATTTTTCCCCCCAAACATCACAAACAGTTACACGGACCATATGCTACTTCTTCCAACACAAACTTGACAAACTCAGGGTGTGAAAAAAAAAAATGTGTGAGTTCTCCTTCAGGGAAGCCTACACAGTCTTTATGAACAGTACATGCCAGAGTTCCCAATCACTACATAGATATTATACATCACCTCTGCAGAGGTATTTTCTCTTCAGTCAGCAGGCCCCAGCTGTACACTTCAAATCAATAGGTACTTTAAACCCGTGTAAAAATAATTAATTCTCTGCAAATAATAATGCAAAGATGTTATTTCTCTCCAGCTGTACTCCACACTTCAGATAACTTCAGCCACAGCGTCTGCATGAGTGATTACTGTTTTTACCTTGAAAAGCTCCAAGGCTGTGCATTGCTGTGCCTCCCAGGCAGTGTGGTACGAGAAGTACTGAATAGAAGGAGGGTGTTAAAATCTTTCAGACTAAAACCAGGTTAGGGCAGCTCAAGGTCCCCTTTTCCCTCCTGCTCTCCAAAACAGCTCTTCCTCCACTGAGCCACAAGTGGCACTCAGACAAATCTATCCAAGCAGAGCTGTCCTGGAGTTAAAAGCACTGTCTCGGCACACATACAAAAAAAAGGTATGGGGGTGGTGGTGGCAAAAATAAGACAAATAAAAATCAATGTCATCTGCCTTCTCAAACAAGAGCAAGTTGCCAGAGGCTCTTGCCAAAGGCTGAGAGGGAACCCAAGTCATTCTTGGCTAAATCACAGCCATGTTATACAAGGTATGCTACACACTGGCTCAGAGAGCAAGCCTTGCTGAGCAGAGTCCCACTGACAGCAAAAAGCCAGCTGGCAGAATCCCTCTTATGTAATAACAGTCATTTTGCAACTAAAAAGGTGCAAGTTGGAGTTGTGCCTTAATGGGCTAATTCTGATGGCTGGATCCTCACCTGTGCTGCCTACAGGGGTGGGGAGGAGGGAGGAAGGTGGCAGGGATTGACCGCACCAGTGCAGTACTGATTTTCTACAGGAATAGCACAAAAAAAAGCTCTAGCTTATACAAACTACCAAAAAAAGAGTATTGCTGCCGCACCCTTTAGGAAGCAAGCTTGGGACTGGAGCATCACTGCCTTTATAGAGCAGTGGTTTAGTTTCTTTCTAGCAGAGCATCATTGCATCCACACCACAGTGGCACATGACAATTGCTTAAGTCATACCAGAAGAGTGAAGAAAAAAAACACTTTGGGGGCATTTATCCAATAAAAACTACTTAACCCTACAATGCTTTGGGGCAGGACAACCCAGTCTTACTTTCTTGTCTGCAGTAGTGATTAAATTTTACATGCACTGCACCCACCAGGACCCAAAGAAGCCATCTCCCCGGGGGTGTGAAAAGCAGCTGAGGCACTGCGGCTGTCATGGCTGTTCTCTGAGCTGCAAACAAACACAGACAGGAGGGAAGCTTCAACTGCTTCAGAGTGTTACCATGCTTCCCAAAGAGGTAAGTCTCCAGGCTCTAGTCACCCAGCCTCCTAAATATACACATCAATTTGTGAATGCAGAGCAAACAGGGAATACCCAAACTACCATCCCAGCTACAGCTCTATGGCAAAGTATCCTCAGAGTCAGAAGCAAGAAAATAAAAGCCAATTCACACATGTCCATCTTCAACCCAGAAGGTCCTGTGCACCATCTAAGCATCACTCCACATCTAACCCCCAAACCTCTTAAAGGATAAGCCCACACTTGTGACAGTTACACAGCCTTGGGAATTGCTTTCCAAGCTTCACAATCTACTGACATGCTAAGCTACCATTTTCTACCACATTTAACATTAACATTCAAGGTGAGGAGAAGAGAGGGTTTCCAGTGACAGAATTTGCTATATTTGCTAGCTACAGAGACTCTGTAGAGTAATCAGACACTCATTGGTATTGCATGCTTCCAGCCATGGCAGCAGTCTTGGAAATCAAGCATCATTCATGTGGGTCACAGCAGATCATCACCTTGAAAAGCTGAATTCCAAGGAAAGCCTTCATTTTGTTGCCATGATCTTTTTCAGAACTATTTGGAAGGCATCCAAACACAAGCAAGATACAAGGCCTCACATCTGAGCTGAAGAGTTTTAAGCTGACCACATCAAGAAGTAAAACAGTGGTCTGTTGTCTACATAAAATGAGTAAAAGAACCAGAGGTTGAGAGATTTAATAAATCAACAGGAATCTAACCAGTCATTTTGATGTCTTTTAGGACATTAGTTTTATATAATTAAAATGCTATACTTTAAGGCAGCATAGAAGGAGATTTCCAGTATTTATCTGTCAGACTTGGTGTATCATGACTACAAAGATGAGTTTGCCCAGGAATATCAGCCTTGCAGACATCTGAAGAGCTGGGAGTGAAATGACAAACAGAGAACATCTCTGCAGTTACAAAAATGAGAAGTAGTGCCTACTTTTCCAAGCATACTATAAAAACAAGTACAAATAAATAGAAAATCAGATAAATGCATGGACTCCAGCTAAAATGGGAACTCAAAAGCACAGTTTAACCTCATTCAAGCTGTGTACTGCAAAATGGAGTCTGATTATTGGACACACAATATCAGCGTGAGCTGGTACAGAAAGCTTCTGCAACACAGTGCTCACAGCTGCGGCACAGAGAGCTGTGGCCTGCAACAGCAGATCCAGGCAGAACCAAATGCCAACCTTGCTCTGGACAGCCGCACCGGCAACTTTTCTACCTTAAAAACCAACAGTATAACCAAGGCCACAACAAGTAACAAATCCTAAACTTATCGGCATTGCTGTAAGCAGGGAAGAGCAGCAGAATTGCTGACTAAAAAGTTATTTAGATTCTTCGCATGCTGAATAGGTACATTCAATATAGCAAAGCCCTACCAAAACTTTCAAGCAGGTAAAAGCTTGAGAACAGCATCAGGCAGGTCTTAACCGTGCATTTCTACCAGGGAACTCTCAGAACAGCTAACACTTTCCTCTTGCTTAGTCTAATTAGCACAGAAGTGGAAATGTTAAGTATTGTTTCCTGTCATTCCCTCTGAAAGGCATTCTTGTTTCCTTTTCTCACATAACCCCATGTTTTCCTGGAAGACCCAGCTGCTAAAAAAGCAGCAGCATGAACCCAGTGGTTGAAGCAGCACATGGGGAAGACCACTGAAGAAGAGGTGCCCAACAGCCAAAATCACTCCTACCAACACACTGTCCCTCACTCTCCAAGCAGAGCAACAGAACAGCAGCATCACAAATGCAAGGTCCTGCTCTATGAGAGTACCAACACTGCCACCATCTCACACAGGCAAGGTCAGGCCAGCAGGGTGGTGGTCTTCCACAGAAGTCCTTCCTTCCTCTCCTCATCCTCTTTTCCTTGAAGGGAGAACCAAAGCCAGGCTCTTCACTACGCTTGTTACAGAAAATCATTTCTGTACCACCAAGATGTGCACAGTTGCAAATGTAATGAGAAAAATAAACACATTAAGAAGCTAAAAATAAAAAGAGAACATGAATGGGGTTATGATAGTGTTAGCAGAAAATTACACAATTAGAGTAATGCACATAAGGGAAAAGGTAGGAAGAAACAACCAACTCTTATTCTATAAATCCTGCCTTTGCAATGGGATGACTGAGAACGAGAGCAGAAAACCCATCAAGGTAGGGCTTGAAATACAGTAGAAAAACACAATTATGTTATTTTCTCTCCCAGGTATCCTCCCATTGCAGAGATGCAAACTCTGGGGCAGCAAGACACCTCCACACCAACTCCTGGGGAACGAGGCACGTCCTTGGTTGCTGGCGCAACACGTAGGGAGCCGAGCACGTTTCGAAATGAGACAGCAGCGAAGAGGTGAGCGAGAGGGTTCAACAGGTCTCCCCGGGGAGCTGCGGGGGAGCGGGGCGGCCCTGTGCCGCCTGCAGAGCGGCGAGGAGGCCGCCAGCCCCGGCCCGGGGGAGCCCAGAGGGGCGGAGGGGGCGGTCCGTGAGGCGCAGGAGGCGGCCGAGGACCCCCGGGAGGGCCCACAGAGCTGCCACAGGGCCCACAGAGCTGCCACAGGGCCCCACTACCGAGGAAGGGACACCGAGAGCTGCCCTCGGGAGCGGCCCGAGCGGAGAGGGCTCTCCCGCGGCCTCCAGAGAGAGCCCTACGAAACGGGCGGCGCCGCTCCGAGCTAGGCCGGACCCAGGCCTCGGGGCCTGAGCGCGGCGGCAGCCCGAGCCCGTCCGCCCGGGGGTCGGTACCTGGACGGGTTCCTGCAGCACCGTCATCCTGCTCCCCTCGGCCTCCTCCGCCTCCTGCTCCTCCTCCTCGCCGAGCCCGGAGCAGGGCGGCCCCGGCCCCGCCTCAGTGCGTGTCCCGGCGGCGGCGCGGCGCGGCCCGGCCCCTGCTCATTTAAACTCGCAGCGACCGTTACCGGGGCAGGCGGCGGGGAGGGAAGGAACGAGGTGGGCCAAGCGCCGAGTCCGCCCGAAGCCGCCGGCGGAAATAGCCGAACCCGCTGCCGGAAACACCCGAAGCGCCGGGCGGAAAGAGCCGAGCGCTGACGGAAAACAGCTGGGAAAGCCCTCTCGTCAGCCAAACGGAAGCGCCTCAGCCGGCGGAGCCGCCCGAGTGCGGCCGGAGAGAGCCGAGCGCTGAGGCGGGGCGGGGCGGGCGCTGAGGGGCGGCGGGCGGTTGTGCCCCTCACGGCGCGGGGGGCGGTGGCCGTTTCGAGCTCTGAGCTCGCGAATGGTTCTCCAAACGCCTTCGTACCAGCACGAAATAAAAAAAAAAATTGCCTTTTTTTTTTTTTTTCCCCTTTTTTTAACCAAAAGATGGGACTTCGGGGCTGGTCAGGAAACCTCAGCGCCCCTCGGTGGTGGGTGAGGCGCCTCTCCTCCCACAGAGCTCAGAGCGTGCTGTCCCACACCTCTGCTGTAACTCCATCGATGTTATCTGTCGTTAAACCATAAAAAGTCATTCTGTAACGATCCACAAATCATTAACCAAAGCTTACCGGGTTGGGTTTTGGGTTTTTTTTATCGTTTTTTTTTTTTTTAAACGGTGGAGCTTTGGTTGTGGAGAGCTTTTCTTGCCTCCGTGGAAATCCTCACAGGTGAAACCTGTGGTGGTTGAGCTGCAGTGCAGGGCTGGGAGAACAGCAGCAGAAAATGGGCAGATTTGTGTCCCTGTGGCAGTTGTGGTCCCTACAGGTGTGGTGTCGCCTGCAGACTGACTGAGGGCCCTCAGTCATAGAGCCATAGAATGGCCTGGGTTGAAAAGAACCACAGTGCTCATCCAGTTCCAACCCCCTGCTATGTGCAGGGTGGCCAACCAGCAGCCCAGGCTGCCCAGAGCCACATCCAGCCTGGCCTTGAATGCCTGCAGGGATCCACAGCCTCCTTGGGCAACCTGTTCCAGTGCCCTCATCCAGACCAGCAATAAAGAGACTGAGCAGGACAGGCTCAGCACC
>PPHD01006773.1:0-24023 GCA_002909625.1 Bambusicola thoracicus
ACCTCACCACTCTCCTGGTAAAGAACTTCCCCCTAACATCCAACCTAAATCTTCCCTCTTTCAACTTCAAACCATTCCCCCTTGTCCTGCTGTTATCTGCCACAATCAGATTTGTTCTGGAAATAGAAGCCTTCCCTGTTAAGCTCCCAGGTTTCTGTTTTTGTTTTAAAGTGAAAATTAACTGAAAAAGCTCATCTCATTGGCAGAAAACAGACAGGAGTATCTAGACTTTAACGAGGTAAGCATTGCAGGGCAGGAATAGAACAAAGGTACGTGCCCTCTTACTACCTAGCCCCTTGCTGTCAAGGCTAATTCCTGCAATAAAGATGAGACACTCACTTCTATGCAGTCAGTCAAGGGATGCTCTCCAATAGTTCTGGGCTCTTCTGTCTTGCTTTTTGGTGGTGGAATCCTGACAAAACAGGTAGTTTAGAATAACTTTTCCCTAGAAACTTTTCAAAGGAGACTGGTGCTAAGACAGACTTCTAAAAAGAAACCCATTTGTGCATAACCTAGAGAAGTTGCTTTAGCTCAAAGAAACAAACTATCCACACTTGTCCCAAAAATTAAGGATCTTAAGCATGCTGTCCAAAACAGGAAAGTTGCGTAATTCTACAGAGAAGCAACAGCAGTTTTCTCATGCCACTTTCCCACAGCTCACACTGATTTTACTCAAGTCAATCCTGATATTGCAAATACAGCCATAGAAGAATTGTACATATAGAATTGATTCTATTCCACGTCTTTGTAATAAGCCTAACTCAGTTGGTTTTTTTCCTCCTTACCCATTGTTCTCTTTCTCCTCTTCATCTTCAAAGATAGAAAACATGGGTACAACAGGGGCGACGACATTTGCTTTCAAGGTTCCATCAAGCTCTTAAAAATAAAAGATCACTAATGTTCATAAAAATTCACATTTTCCCCCCCTAATCAAAAAGGTGATGGGATTGAATTTGTAGCTTTTCTTTTGGGCTATTGCACTTATCTTTTATGTCAGGCATAGATATGCTAGAGCAATGCACCTATTAGTGTAGCCATGATCTATGTTTTTGAGGAAGGTCAGTAGCTTGATGAATTAATTTGGGCATAAGGACTCAAAATAGATAAATTTTCTTGGACAGCTCAGACAGAAACTTGAAGAAAACAAAGCAGATGGGCAAGGCAAACATGCAAATGCTTGACACAAAGTAAGAGATGTGGTCATGGCTACATTCAGCTACACCAGGAGCACCTTCAGAACCGCCACTCAGCTGGTCTTTCCTATAAACTTTTGGAAATGCAGATGACTTTTCCATCAGAAACAAAGCATCCAGGAATACATAAGCTTTCTTGGCTGCATCTGGACGGTTACAAAATATCTCTGAACTCACTGTTGTCTGAAAGCCAGGCACTGGTTTACAATCTCAGCTATTACAGATAAGCTGAAGATTGAGAGACTAACACCCAGCCTGCAAAATGTTTTAGAAAAAAAAAATCTTAACTCTTAAAAGTAGCAGCTGTGCCTTTTTCAAAATTAAGCCTTTAAATACCACTAAAATGTCTACAGAGAACCAGCATTTAATTAGGACATTAATAGGCTGCTAGAAGTAAAGTACTCATGGCTTCTTTAGGCTGTGTACCAGCATCTAGAAACTTGTCAGTAAATTCATTATCAAGTTAAGAAACTGCTCCTTCACTCTACACCTACTGAAGAAATTTTTTACCTTGCAATTGTGAGGACTGGTGAGTAGAGGTAAGCAGGAAGTGAAGGAGTGAAATCCCATGGCACACACACACACACAAAAAAAGCACATACCACTTTTGCAGAAAAAGGCTTCAAATTGCTCCTCGCTTTCTTCAAGAGGAGATAATTCAGGGAAGACGGGTGTTTGAAATACATCCATTAGAAATCCTAAAATAAAGAATAATTATAAATAATATAATCTAGCAGAAAATTACATTGTCAGAGGTTTTTCCACTGCGTAGTAGTCAAATCAAATGCCAATTATTACAATTCTTAGCATTTATCAAATACCAGTGATCAATTATTCTTTGCTATTTCATCTGAACACTCCGCATAACAGAACAAAAATAGGAAAATCAGCCAGTGCATAACTGTTAGTGCAACGACTGTCTATTCTTAAATCTCTCAAAGATGAGGTTTAAAGATCTTCTGAAGGAGCAACTTCTTTATCTTACTGGAGAGTGGGATATCTAATGAACAACTCAAGGTCTGCATTTTTAAACTGTCTATAGATTTATCTGCAGCTGCAGTTGTTTGCTATAAGGTAGTAGTCAAGAGGCTTACTATCAAAACTGAAGAACACGACAGGAGTGCATGAGAAGGACAGAATAGCATCAGGACATTATCACTCCACATCTGACATCAGAAAAAAAATTGCAATTTCCATTTCCGTATTTTTAAAAATCAATGTTTAGAAAAGATGATGCCTATTTAATAAATCAAAAGACCTCTTGCATAAGGTACCCTTGTATCAGCTTTGGTAGGAGCTCAACTTCAACCCAAGTTATTAACTTCGGATCGTTCTTCCACGTTAGCCTGTTACAGCTCTCAGAGTCACTGACAGTGCTGACAAGAGCAGCTCAAGTAACATGCTGCATGAAGCAGCCTAGCCTGGGGCTAACGATGTGTTAATGAAGCATTTATTACTTGAGGTAAGTTTTACTCCTCTTCGAAGAACACAGTCAAAGTATTGGGTCATCCACTCCGTTGCAAAAGAAGGGTACGGTACCAGTACCATTAATTTTACTTTTTTTCTCTTTGAAAGAACTGTATAAATGCCCATTTGTAGAAAGCTTCGTTGAATATTCTGCTCCACTAAAATTACCAAGCAAGATCCCATTCATTCCAGCAAAGCTAACACGTTATTCCAAATGCTTACCCAATGCTTCTTTTGTATGAACTGTTGGTGAAGGTTGCACTTTGAATGGTGTTGCCTGCATTGCTCCTCCCAGCGAGGTGTTTGGTGTAGCCTGAGAAGCATTTCCAGAAGCAAAGGAAGCATTTCCAGCTCTAGATACTGGAAAAGGAAACAGTGAAATTATTTCTAATGTAGCCTGGGATTGTTTGTTAACATTTCAGTAGCCAACAAGAGAAATAAACAAGAGGAGTAACAGAATGACAACTCAGAGGTTTTGTAGAGCAGACTTATTCAGTGATCTGCTTGTTGGGTTCCCGAAGGAGACTACCCTGAAGGGCAGAAGGGACCTTGGACAGACATTTGGTCTTCGAAGACATCATTACCAACTCTCAGGAAATATTCATTCTGATACAGTGAGTCAAGCAGACAGGAAGACAGCAAGGACAAAGATCTCCCAGCAGAACTCAAACAAAAAAGAATTACACAGAAGGTGGGAATAGGAACTGGATACACAAAAGAGATAATGAGAAAATACCCAGATGTGCGGGGTGAAGAAAAGAAGCTTAGCTAGGATTGGAACTAGTGAGAGATGTGGCAACAAGGGCTTCTTGTACAAAAAACTAGGGAAACTGAGGATCACAGGCTCACTACTCAGTGCAATAGGTGAACTAGTGAAAGATGACGTGGAAAAGGGCGTTTTGTCATCATTCTTACTCTAAGGCCTGTCCCCAGGTCCTCAAAGGTTCTGGCAGAAAGCTGAGGAAGGAAACATTACATGGGAAGCCTGGAGTTCCCAGTCAGACAAGGTTAGTTTGCACAAGGCTAATGAAGTATAAACAGCCTGTAAGCACTAGCAGTTGAAAACTGGAAGGGATTAGTAGGTCTTACAGTCTATTTCTGTCTGTATGAGTCATTATTTCAGCCAGGTTACAGCTGTATTTCAGTATTTTGGTTTCATTTCTCTGCCACATCACCTCTGCAGGTGAGTAGTGGTATTAAAAACATGCTCCCATTAAACTTCTCTGCTTTATTTAATTTGAGAAAAATCCACTCCCAAGGGCAAATTATCATTTCGTCACTTAAAAGATGGCATCTCAAAGCAAATTAACAGAAGACCCATCTTCTCTGGAATACCACAGTCCAGTAATTTATTGGTGGTGACTGTGACCATTACTGATGCCTGAAAGAAGGCAAAAAACATAAGCAACAGTCAACTATTAAAATTCCTATAGAAACTCCTTTGAAATTGTAAATATGAAATATCACCTCGGTCATCTTAATGCAGAACTACAGGTAGTGGGGCGTTCCCAAGGGAAGCTCAGGAAGTAATGATTCATTTTCTGCTCCCAAGACATGGGGGAATCTCATTTTATTCATATAAATAAATAAACATAAAATCAAAGTTTTCATAATTCATTTGAGAAGGAATTTCAACAGTTAAGTGCTCTTTAAAGTTAGAGAATCTGTCTTATTTTAAATGGAATGGAAATACAAAGGCTAGAACAGTGTCTTTCCATTTGATGTAGGACTCCTGGAATGAGGTAGAGCTACCCAATAAAGTCTCACATGCATTTATATTGAATATTAGGAGCTTTCAAATAAGAGGTTCACCAAAACTGAAACGCTACATGCTATTCATCCCCAGCCAGTTAAAACACACCAGCTATGTTGATCTCTGTCAAAACTTAGTTTATTACCTTCCACGTCTGTGCAAGTAGTTAGTCCAGTGGATGACGTCTTTTTAGAGTGCCTTCAAATAAAAGATCAAAAAACATTAGCTTGAAATAAATGCCTTTCTTTAAATTCCAGGCTGCAATTGTAATATACTCTAACCAGTAAGAAGGCCTTTCCCAGATTTAAAACAAAAGAAACATCACAGAGACACGAGCGATCCTACGGCCCTCCCCATGAAGGACACCAAAATGAAGTCAAAAGAAAACTTTAGAGATTGACCTGCCCCCACTCTGTCCAAGATTCTCAGTTGCCAATAGTCAAAACCAGAAACACAGCAGTCCTTTGAAAAAGATAAAAATGCAGCCATCAAATATTCTTCTTGAACACAGTTTGCCTCCTGGTAAGCCTCTGATATAGATGAATGACAACCAGTTCCATTTCTTCCTGTTGGTCGTGTCTCCTCAGCTGCACTTATTTTGCACACCTAGGTTTCTCCCCCTGCCACTGAACTGTTTCTTTTATTAGCTGCCATATAAACCAAAACATGAAAAATAAATACAGGCATTTTTTCTTCTCCAGAGACCTTAGAAGCCAAGATGTAACATCTGTGATTTGCATGAACTAAGCACATTCCGTAGTTTATTTCAGGCATGCCAGGGACACAAATGCTGAATAATCACTTTGGTTATGCACTGAATTTACTCTTACTTATTACAACTAAAAACACAGGGTCAAAGGAATTAAAAACTGAAATGAGGACCATCACTTATAAAAGTTTGACCTATGTCTTCTAAATATTGGTTTCCACAAGTTAAGATTTTTTCAGAAGAGGAAGAAAAAAGCTGCCTTTTTATTTTCCAAGTTAATTCTCAGCTTCAAGTAAAGACACAGAAGACTAGACAATCTGCAGAGCAAGAATTAGCCTGTTTATACATACTCCTTTCTGGTGCTCCACTGAACAGCTGAGTCAGGTTGTGCCTGTTCCTGAGCTGAAACACTGTTGAATGGAGGGTGTAGCAAACCATTCTGGACTTCTCTAAGCTCCTGTTGAGTTGTGATTGCATCCTTCTTGTATGGTGTTTTCATCAGGGAGGCTGATGTCGTCCAGTGGCCAGCTGGTTTTGCTGACTCCAGTGTAAGAGATTTTGATAACAAAGTACTTGACTGAGGCTGGTCTGGTACCAGACCTGAGCTTTGGCAAGGCGCCATCCAGTTCTGCTGCAGAGCTGCACTGAGTGCCACATTGGGATGCACCTTTAGAAACAAGAAACAGTCTTTTAACTCCCAAAGGCCCCACACGTGTATAACCGTTACCATTTTCCATAACTTATAACTGCTTCTCACGTTTAAGAGAACTTCCGGAGGCAATATCAATCTTGAGGTTTTGCAATTAAAATTCTCTTCATTATGTATTTCAGGTTATGCCAGGTATCTGTGCTAGTCAAGATATTGCAGCCTCGACTTCTAGATGCGGTTAACAAACCACTCAGGTTACCAGGTAAAGCACAGTTAAGAGAGAGTTTTATGAGTACTGCTCCTATTGATCATAATACACACTCACCACTGTCTTATTTGGCACAACAGATGTTGTAGATGCAGGTTCCAGCCTAGTTTCCTCCAAGCTTTTGGTGAGCTGAGTGAGCTGTTCCAGCTTCTGCTGCAGAGCTTGCAGTTCGAGGACAGCTGCCTCCTTTTTCCTCACAAACTCCTTCTCTTCCTCTTCTAAAGAAGAAACACCGATATGTCATAAAACAGTACAAAGACTCAGGCTGCAGAAGATAAAACCCAGGGATGAGTTTAAATTCCAAATAACCACATCCAGCCAGTTTGGGAATTGAAGAATTTGAAGGTAACCAAATACCATTACACTTCAGTCACTCGGCACATTAACTGACACTTCCAAGCTTGTTCCACCCTGTTTTTGAACAGGGACACTAACTTGGGTTTTCATAAAGTTTTCAGGCTTTAACAGAGAGTTTGAAACTACATGAGTACAGACAGATTCCCAACACTCTAAGAATGCTTTTGAAATAGCTAGATGGAAATGGAAGAATACCCTGTTCTTTTTGTCTTTTGAAGCGCACGTATTTCTTGAAGTATCGGTTGGCTCTCAGCTCCTCAAATGAAAGTTCAGAGCCTTCACAAATGAGAAGGTTTTTATCATACATTGCAACCTGTTTGCATTCCACAGCAGAAGACAATGATGTAGGAAGAACTTCAGATTTAGAGATGTATGTAACACATGTTCTGTCAGGAAAAATAAAGAGAGTTCTATTTCAGTTCATTGGTTTTGTTTTGAGGGCATGTTAATTTTTCCCCACAGAGAACTGGCATATTATTTTCTATTTTAAACTTACACTTGTTGTCTTCCATCAGAAGAGCGGGACTGAGTACCAGCAGAATCAAGACCCTAAAGTTGCAGAGTGGGGAAGAAAGAAATCCATTATAGTTAGCCGTCCATTTTGACAAGACTAGCAATCAGAAAGTCCTTAAGATTTAGTTCTGATTGAAGAGGTGGCAACTCAGGCCATGAGTGTAGCAATAGCAGACCAGAAAGAGTTATACAAGTCGTAAGAACTTGAGAAACCTATTCCTGAAGAATTAGCTGTATAACAGTTTGCTGTAACCTCAGAACTTTTGGAAGATGAGCAAGATCCCAGAGAATCCAGACAGACAGATGTAGATCTGGAAACTGCAGACCTCAGAAGGATTCTGGGACTACTTGAGCAGGAGTTTTCTATTTCAAAACACTAGGAGCCCAAGTTAGAGACTGCTTGGGTTTGATAAGACCAGACTAGACAGCCCTCTCTAACATCTTTCTTTGACAAGCTATCCAACTTCGGGACTACGGGGCAGGCAGCAGGTCTAATAACTTTAAGCTCTATTCCATCATCCCATGACACCTATCAATAGTGGCAGGTAATATCCCTGGGGATCACATTTCATCTTATTGTGCCAGAAAAGATGTGAAGAACCATAACTAGCTTTGCCATACCTCAGAAGACCAACAGCGTTGCATTCTGGTACTTATCTAAGATGCGTTAGAAGTAGCATGGTTTCTCTTTTGGTTTTATTGTGGGGAAGGGGACAAAGGAAGAAGACTAAAGGGTGACACAATTTGGACTGAATAGTTAACAAGAGTTTCTACTAGGCACAAATAGAACCTCAAGTAGAACTTGCTACAGACTGACCTGGCAAAGGTCATTCTGCTGACATTACCCCTGCAGAGGGGCTCAGGGGCTGTGGGAGAGTCATCTCCTAATGATTTCCTAGATCAACACGCTGACCTCTACAAGAAGCCACCACTGAGGACTAGTTGAGAAAATTCTCTTCTTCCTCAGGTATTATCTTTTATTCATTCTTCAAAAGCATACAAAAATGTAACTTGAATTTTATAGAAATTCAGTGACATCAATATTCAAGAAGCATGACTGACAAAATACTATTGATAATACTATTCCTCCAAAGCAATGGTAGCTAGATGTATGGATCACATTTTGTCTGCGATTATTGGAAACATGCTGAGTGATTAATAGGTACTTCTATTAGTCATAATATTCCTATGAAGATGTGATGCTTAGAGCATAAAAAACACCGCTAATGTTCATGATACCTAGAAGATATTGTTAGAATATTCTGGTTTTCTTATTCAATGGCACTCTCCAACCCAAATGTTATATGAGCGTTCCAGTCTTCCTTGTACTAATTTACTTCCCCAGTTTGTTACCTGATTTCTGCACGTGTATGCCAGATCATCAGAAATTGTAACACCTGTTTGAGGAGCCATTTGATTTTCAGCATTTGAAGTTTGAAGGGGTTTTACAGTAGCAGCACCTGGGACAGATTATATTAGCTTGTATTAATGAGTAGAAAGATTTATCATCTATTAATAACTTTAAGCATTAGAAAACCAATACCTCCTTTTGAACACACTTAAAAAAAACAAAAGAAAATCAGTTCATATGGGTAAATTATTACACTTTGTAGCCACAAAACTAGATGTGAAATTCAATGAAAGCCCTCTGCTCAGTCTTCTACAGGACACATCCTCAAAGAAAACGATGCTATCATTTTCAGAATCAGTGACAGAACACTCAATCACTGCCCAAGTCTGGTAAGGGGCACAAGCTCAACACCAAGTTGAATTTTAAGTTCTGTTATTAAAATACTATTCATCTAATTTTACAGCTGCTACTCAAATCATTTCTTATTTTGAGTACTTATACTCCCAATTTTATTATAGGAACAGTATATTATTGAAATTGCAAGATCTCAACCTTCAGTTACTTCATGAAATAAGCCTCTGCTGGATGTTTTAACATCTTAATTTTATAGAATAGAATCAACACAGCAGGTTTGCTATGCAGAGCTCTATTAAGTGAAGATCCACTTAGAGATCAAATTAGCTGAGTGAAATGAAGCGCGCAACAGCTTCCTTCACTATGACAGAACTCACTGATTGAGGTAAAGGATTGATCTAACTTAGGTACACTTCACAGGCAAATATGCGTAGCCTCACCTTGCAGAGAAGGATTCCAAGGATCATAATTCTGCAGCCAGCTAAATTTCAAGAAACATCAGTTGTTATTAAGTAACCAGTCCCCCACTCCTTCCCATCCACCCCCCAGAAACCTTTGATTTCCTTACACACCCCCCCTAACCTTTGATTTCCTTGTTTTGTCATCAGCAGAGGAAGCATCTCATGATAAGCACCAGCTCTAGCATTTCCAACAGCTAAATGCTAAACTCTATCAGACCTACTCTAAGCAAATTAACAAGTCTAAGGAACTGAACCTACATATGATGGTCAACATGTCTTCAACACAGACTTGAAATTCAACTCAGGTCAGGGACTGATGTCTAATTCCACTACAGTTCCAGCTATTGCCATTAACCAGAAATCAAGGAACATCCAAATCAATTATCAGCAGAACTGTGCATCCACCAGGCAGTCACTGGAAGTACATGCAGCTACAGGGTGATGCACATCCAATTGACACACCAACATAAGCATACTATCATTGGACAAGTTGGGTGCCGTTAGCATGGCCAATTGCTCCAGCTTTCAACTAACAAAGCTCACATGTAGTAAAATCCAGGGTAGGTTTCTGAAGTAGAACAGGATATGCTATAATTTTTAATATGTTTAAAAAAGAACAGGAGATGAATCAACTAATTGTAGCACTTTCTTTTTCTTGGGCCTCCTTCACTGAGGACACTGCATTACGGGCTTTCTCAATACACCCTACAAAACAGCTAGCAAATATTGAATAGCAAAGAATCGTTCTTAAGCTTATATCCACATTTCCCAGCAATAACCATTGGTCTGACTCTGCTATAATACAGCATATCTATCCAAGGAAAAAAAATACAAACACCCACGACTAAACACTATTTAAATATTTCAGTAATTAAGAGGCGTGTCAGAATTACCAATACAGCTGTTGCAGGTTCTCTTGTGGTTGTGCCTGGTTGCGAAGTCCTTTTTGAACAACAGATACTGCACACTGCACGAGGCCTTCTTTTACAAGCTGCTGAGCCCAAGCAATATAGAAGGCAGAGGTATTTGTACCAATTCCCTGACTGCACAGGTAGTCAAAATACACACAAGGAGGGTTGATGAACTCTGCCTGCACAAGACAAAGACACATAACCCATAAGTTCTTCCAAAAACATTGAAGGAAAACACAGGCAAAACAGAATAATAATTTCTTTCTTACCATAGTAAGAAAGTGTTATTTTCTAAAGATATAAATATTTGGTAGATAAAATACCTTTTGTAAGCTAAACAGCTTAATAAGGCTTAAAAAAAAACAAACAGACAAAAAAATACATACTGTCCTTCAGCAAGATTAGAAAGATCTCAGAACTCTTAGTGAGGACAAGATTGGCATTCCAAGCCACATTCCTGAAGGCTCTTTTTCCTCAATCCAAGCTTACCTAGACTTGATTAAACTGTGCTGTAGGAGTGGAACAGGACAAACATTTGTTCTATCTATGTTGTAAAACACATGAAATTGATCTGGTCAAAAGCAGCCAAGCTACACTTAGAGGTAACCATGATTTTTTTTGTATAGATGAATAACTACCACTTGCTATTACTCATCCAACAACTACATTGTGAGGGGAAAGTTCAGACAATAAGGTGTAGCTGGGGAGCTCTCGAGTGAAAAGCATGATAATCCAAGTGGTTCTTCTCCTCTGTACAGCTGGAGGACAGATAAGGCTAGGCCAGGATCAAAAACACCCTGTTAAGTAACACCTAGCTGCAAGAGAGCCTGGAGGTCTCCCCTGAGCCTCCTCTTCTCCAGACTGAACAGGCCCAGTTCCCTCAGCTGCTCCCCATCACACTTATGCTCCAGAGCCCTCACAGCTCTGCTGCCCTTCTCTGGACATGCTCCAGGCTCTCAGTGTCTTTCTTGCAGTGTAATTGGGGGCCAGGTGAGCCACAGGAAAGAGGACCCCCTCCAAGAGTTTGTGCACAAACACACACAACTTGGGAAGGGAGCTGCAAGCTGCTTTTAGCCACAGAGCTGCCAAGCAGGGTAGCTTTAACTTTTTAGGAGAGCTTAATTTTTGTAAGATCTTAATGCCTACCAGCTTAACGCAGCAGTTAACATATCTGCCATCCTGGTGATACTTCTTGTCGGTCACGAACGCCTTCACAAGCTGCTCCAGCAGACGCGGCAGGCGCTTCTGTTTTTCCTGAGGCGGGAGAGAGCCCTCTACCCACTGCACGTACCTGAGGAGCGAACAGGCAGGTAGGTTAGAGACGTGCCGAGCACCACAGCCGCTGCCAGCACCCAGCCGCCGGCACACCGACCTGTCCCATGGCTCCAGCGGGTCGTTCCCTTGGTAGTTTTGGATCTGCGCCTCGTAACTTCTGTAAAACAAACAAGGGTCCGGCCGGGCCAAGGAGCTCGCGGGCTGAAGCCCATACAAAACCTCCACTCCTCGGCCACCTCGTCACGCCCGCCCGCCCCGCTTCCCGCCAGGCCCCGCTCACCGCGCGATCTTCTCCACATCCATCCCTACACCGTCCGCCTCAACCGCTGCCGATTTAAACTCGCCGCGCATGCGCAGTGCGCCCCGCCGCCGCATCCCTATTGGCCACTGCCTTCCACCAATCCCACTCACCGCCGCTGCCGAGCCCCGCCCCTCGCCCCTCCCCGCCCGGCAGCGCCTCGGCGATCCGTCGTCCGTGCGCGCCGGCGGGCTGCGAGGGGGCCTGCTTGTCTGTATGATGTTTGGCAGGTCCAGGCGGTGCGATGCAGGGCTTCGCTCAGATTATTTGCTCTGGAAGCCACAAGTGAACATCATGCCCGAGTAGTTTGGTGGCCTTTACAATGCAGCAGAGCAAGGGAGAGGAACTGATGTCATCTGCACAGTCTCAAGCAAAGCCTTTAACGGACCCCAACCACAGAGAGATGATTTGAAGCCCAGACTGAAAGCTAAAGAGTGAGTTGGATGGTCACAACCAGAGAGTCTCTATGCCCAGGTGGAGGCCGGTGACATGCAGCGTCCCCCTGTTGCGACCAGTGCTCTTCAGCATCTGTATCAGCAACACTGACAGGCAGTTGGGATTGAGAGCACCCTCAGCAAGTTTGCTGAGGGCACCAAGCTGAGAGGCATGGCTGATACAACAGAGGAAGGGATGCTATCCAAGGGGATCTGAGCAGGCATGAAGAGTGGGTCTAGGAGAACCTAATAGGTTCATCAAGGCCCTGGCACTGCCGCCCAGAGAGCTGTGGCTGCCCCAGCCCTGGAGGTGCCAAAGGCCAGGTTGGATGGGACCCTGGGCAGCCTGAACTGGTGGGGGGCAGCCAGCCCATGGCAGGGGTTGGGGCTTAGTGATCACTCCTCTGTGCTTCTGTAAGGATCCTATCCCTTGTCATTAGCTCTCAGCTTCAGTATTGACCTGTTACTGATGAACACAGGCCATGGTCGAGGGCTCTGTGTATGTTAGTAGTTCAGCACACAGCGTACCCAGCCACCTCCCATCATTAAACAATAACAAATGTCAGTGATTAACTGCTAAATTTAGTGTACTAACAAGAACTGTTTAATGCAGCTTACTTTTCTCCATATATGCATACAAAAGTGCTGTAATACAAGATTCCAGTTATAAGGAATAGGTACTTCGTAACATATTGAATACTGCACTTGGCTCACACAGCCATATACATAAACCCTCCGCCTGCTCTCCTATGAGAGCATTTCCAGTTTCCACATTTATGTGAGACTTTATATGAGATAAAGCTCCTTTACATGACAACGCCATTTCCTGCATCAGCTGCCCCTTCAACTGTTTAATCTCGTCCAGGATGTACCTGACCACAGTGACTGAAGGCAGGCAGCCAGAAAACATGCTGGAAACCTGTGCAGCTGAGGATCAGCTCCTCCTTGTCAACCACTGTTTCTGTCCCAGGTTACACAGCTCTTTCAGAAGTAAGATCACCAGGTACAGCAGTGGCAGGGGACAAGTTTAAGATCTCTTCAAGAGAAGGGCCTTCATCTTCAAGAGGTATCTCTGCCTCAAACATACGCTGAAGCAGAGCATCAACTGTCCTGTACCCTGGAGGTGGCAAAAGAATCACTGTAAGCATTCAAGTCTTTTTTTTCCCAACATAAGCACCTACCTTACTCAAAGGCTGCTCCCACTGTTTGACACTACAGAGGCAAGAAAACAAATGCCTCAACTGATATTTACTGATATTTTATTCTGCCTGCTTTTCAACACTTTGAGCACTTGTAAAGAATAGACTCTTATTTTAAAGATTTGGGAACTTCTATTCCCACATTTCCTTCAACAGATTTGTGATCCCAGCCAGCTGGGAAAGTGAGAAGCATGGGTTAGGGGAGCTGCTAAGGTACAGCAAGAAATCTAGTGGAAGAAAAAGCAGGCACTAAACTAGAGGAAAGCAGTAGATAGTCACCCCATGATGTAAGCCAGAAGGAGCGCATACAGGAAGGAGAGAAGGCAGGCTTCTTAACAACAGCAAGACCTCAGCCACCAAGGCAGTGTCTCCACAGACTGGCTACTGAAGACAAGCACACACTGAAAGAGAGAGGAAGAAAAGCTGCTCCAGAAGTAAAAAGAAACAGCAGAATCCGCAGTTCTCAACACAACTCTAGCCAAGTTTTAGCTGCTTTTATGACTCAAAGAAAGCAGAAGTGCTTGGGAACTTCCTCAGAAACAGGACAACTAATAGGGACAGTTTGGAGCCTTGGCCTTCTGAACAACAACAAAAAAGCTATAACGGCAGCAGTCACCACACCTCTGAAAGAACCTGCAGGGCAACACTTACGTTTGGAGGCAATTTTAAACACCAGCCCTTTAGGCTGTGCCTTTGTTCCACCTTCCCCCTCAAGGTCATTGTCAGCACTTTCCATGTTATCAAGGAGTTGTTCATCCTGGAGCGCCTCCCTGCATAAGAAAGATCAGAAGTTATCCTACAGGGGCCCCACATGTACACACCAGCAGTGCATACTCTTGGACAAGGCAAGCATCACAGTCATGCTGTTAGTCTCCTGCCCCTGGGTGACAGTCTAAAGCCAGAAAAGCTCAGTGAGGCAGACAGTTCACTGTGCTCCCACCTCCAAGGGGAAAGTGAGTTACTTTCTACTACCATCCCTAGATCAAGACCTTTAAGGTCATGACAGATTAGCAAGATCTTTGTGACATGGAAGAGGAGTCTCAGTTCACACCCAGAGATGGAAGGACACCCCTCCTGCAGTCCACTGCTCTCACTGGAGTTGCCAAGCCAAGCACACCCAACACTACTGTTTGAGGGGGCTTGCTTACTCTTGAACTCCCATTCCCAGCTCCTGGATTTTCTGCTCAATGGCTGTCTCCACTTCACTCTTCTCTAGAGAGTATTCCACAAAGAAAGCTTCCAAGATGAATGACACAAAGATGCTGAAAGAAATGAGAAGTAGAATTACACAGCAGCTTTTCCTTACTGGAAACCTTCCAGCTTTGGACATCAACTACTTTGGTTAGACAGGCTCATAGCCCAGCTCTAGGTACTGAGGGCTTACGGCAATGTCTGCTGGAGATGAGGAGCTCTAAGGCAGAGCACAACTCAGTGGTGTTAAAAACAGATGGAAGAGGCTCTTCAAAGAGAGGGGCAGGACGTGTGTCAGAGCAGCACACCATACACAATCTTGAGATCATAAACATTGCCCTGACAAGGGTCAGAGACGCTCTTCACTCCACTAAGGATAAGAGAAAAAAAATCAAAAACTTACTTGACGATAATTATAACCATCACAATGTGGAAGGCAATGAAATAAAGCTTCGCAGGCTGAGCAGTCACATTGGCAAATCCATTGGCAAAGAGTATAAAAGGAATTAAGGGCAAAATTGCTAAAGGAGATGATCTTGCTCTACAGTAGTGCTAAGGGAGGGACCAGATAATACTTCCTAGCAGTAGCATTCAGGAGGAAGGGAATAACAAGTACTGTGCAGGGAACATTCCTCCATTTTGGTTTGACACCAAAATGTCCATAGGTACATTCAATACAAGGGGAAAAAAAATAGGGCTTAAAGGAGAAGGGAAATATGGGTCACCAAGTTCTAGTCAGTACATTCTACTAAAAACAAAGGATATCATGCCACTGATTGACTACCGTAAGCTCCATCAGAACAATGAAGGAAGATGCAAAGTCATTGAAGTTGTTCTTGCAGTATTTTCCACGGGCAAACAAAGAATCCTTGAGAGCTGGGTTTCCACATTCCAAGGCATTAGGAGCATTTGAGTTTGGAGGGAAGAACTGGATTTTCCCATGGAATAACTCCATACCAATGATAGCAAATATACAGTACACAACCTGGGAAAAGAAACACCATTACAGGCTTTTCCACCGACCAGAAAGCCCCATGGCAGGTTTAAAAGCTCCAGCAGGCTTTTCAGTTTTTACTGATACAACACTCTGTGGAAGAGTAGCATAGCCTAAGAGATTCAGCCCCCTCAAAAGCAACTACTTGACTTACTCCTGCCCAGACTGCAGACCAAATACACAGAAACAAAACATTCTGAAGTCCTAAAAGGAAAATCTGTTTTTAAAAAGTGATTTTAGAAAACAGTGTTCTCATTCAGCTTCTTGCCCAAGCCATAGTTTGATTCCTTATAGTATCCAAGGCCTAGACTGCACAGAACATCTTTGCTGTCTCTTGGAGGACATAATGCCCTGACAATTTCTGATCTGGCAACTAGCAGTAACCTAACTCCTCTGCACATGAAGAAGTACCATAACTAAGAGCAAAATGTACACTGAGTTTCAGTGGCCCAATACCCAAACATTCACATCTATCCTCTTGAAAACGAGATGTGAGACTTAAAACACATTCCTGCTAAACTGAATGCTTCAAGCTAAGATACCAGGTTTTCTTACCAGAGTCAGCCCTCCAAATGTCAGCATGGTCGGCACGATGTTTATCAGCGTGTTCATGATGACTCGGAACCTACAGTAAATGATTCATGGTAACACCTACTGTGGGGAGGCTTTTCTTAAACCTCATGCTTATTTCTTACATCCCATCCAGCATGAGCTCCCCACATATCCTTATTTATTGCTGCAGAGAGGTTACAGCAGCTGGGTTCATCCTAGGCAAGTTGAGACAAGGCCTTGGGATGTTTTCTGGAATTGCCACGATGAATCTAAAGCAGCCCTACAGAGCAGCTTAAAGCACCATTTCTGCCAGCCTGATCCAGCTTGCCCCACAAATATATCCCTACCCCATTCTGTTCATCACCTTTGAATGCTGTCAACAATCCTTATTAGCCTGAGGACCCTTAATATGAAGACAATGTCCAGGATTCGTTGACTGTTATACTTCGTAGCTGAGAAAAGAAAAAGATTTGTTGTCTGAAAAATAAGCAGCTAAGTGTCAATATAAAGCACATTCTTACAAATGTAAGAGTTATGTCCTTGTTAAACACTTTTAAAAAAAAAACAACAACAAAACCATCAGGTAGTCATTAGTGGGGAGGAGGGGGAGAACTTGGTTCTTAGAAACCCTATAGGAATTGCATTATGCTGCCAAAAAGCCTCCCAGGACCAAGATGATGGCAAAAGACAACTCAAAACCACCAAGTCTCCCAGATGCATGCAGGCTGCTCAAGCTGCACTTACTCGATTTCAGGGTGGTATTGAGTATCGTTGCAGTCAGGGCAGCAAAGATGATGAGGGTATCAAACCTAGCATGAGGGAAGGCAGTGCTGTTAGATTTGTGGGCAACACAGAACGGGCACTTAGGCTCCCACATGACATAGAGGAGAGGAAAAAGGGTAACTACTTTTGTGTGGCAGACAGCCCTGCTTCATCTCAGAATTATTTGCAACAGAAGATGGGAAAGCTTTGTTTAGCAAAATATTTTCCCCTGCCCAGCCACTATTTTCATAAGCTGCAGTCACATTTGACTGGAGCTAGCAGAGGGGCAGAGAACAGCAGTCTGTTGCACAGGAAAGAGCACACTGTCCTCTCATACAAACTCATTTTAACTGCATCTTGGAACATGAGTTCTCTCTGGAAGTTTATTTCCTCAGACTTTAATTTCTTGACAAACTGAACACAAAGATCTCACTGTAATGCACACTCACCAGTTCCAGAACTGATTTTTGCCAAAGAATGCCCTTGGTTCATATGTGTATACTTTCAGGAGTATCTCAATTATATATAAAGCAAGGAAGACCCACTCTGCATAAGAAATATAAGGGCTTTCCTCATCCAGAGCAATGAAGACTGCATTTATTAGAATGATCACATCATAAGTCCAAACAAATCCCCTGCAAGCAGAGAGAAAAAACAACAAACAGTCAGCTCACCACTCTCAAGAAGGTAAAAGTCAGTTACTTCAGGAGTTCTTTGCCTCCTCCCTCTGATATTATAATTCAGGTAACTACTCATCAGCTTTTGCAAAACCTGAGTTTTGGGAGTTACTGCGGAGCTGAGTTTTACTCTTTAAGTCTAGCAGAGAACACAGCCTTCAAGGTACACCACTGTCAGTACTTTCAGCATTAAGCTCTCAAATTTATTACAACTGGATTTCCACCAAGTCTAGCAGCATTTATCATGCAGAAGAACTGGGCAAGTGAAACAGAAGTCTGTAAATGAAACAGAGAGGAGATGGATATGCTACAATTAGATGCAACTGAATAAGTTGGGAAAGTGGATGGAGAGAAGTCTCGTCATGTTCAAATGGAAATGCAAAGTCCTGCTGCTGTGGAAGACCAGGAGGAAGGCAGGTGTGGATGGACCAACTCTGAAAAGCAGCTCTGCAGAGCACCTAGCTGGTGGTGCACGGAGGGGAGGGAGGGAATATCTTGGTTGACAAGCAGAACGTGAGCCAGCAATGCACCCTGGTGGCAAAGCTGACCAACAGCATCCTGGGCTACCTTAGAAGAGTTGTGAACAGGTCTTGAATGCTGCAGGCCTGGTTTGGAGTGCTGTGGCCAGATCTGGGCTTCCCAGCATGAAAGACTGGAACCTACCAGAGCTCATACAGCAAAGGGGCACAAAAAAACCGATTAAAGAATAGAGTAACCTGACACACTGTTGAGAGACCTGGTGATGTTCAGCCTGAAGGGGAGAGAGGTTGGGGGAAGTCTTAATGTGTACAAATACCCGATGGGAGAGTGTAGAGAAGATGGACCCAGACTCTTCTCAGTGGTATCCAGTGAAAGCACAAGAGGCAATAGGCACAAAATGTAATACAGGAAATTCCATTTAAACAAACAAACAAAAAAGCTTCTTTCCCCTTCTTTTTGACCATCCTCAGTTTTAAACACTGGAACAGGTTGCACAGAGGTTGTGGAGTCTTTTCTTGCAAATATTCAGAACTCAAGTGGACACAATCTTGAGTAATCTACTCTACCTGGCCCTGCTTGGAGCAGGGAGGCTACACCTGGCTATCTCTAGAAGTCCCTTCCAACCTCAATAACTTCCACATTTCTGGGAAGGCTCAGATGTGAATCAGAGCACTAGCAGCTCAAAGTACCAATTTAATACGAGCTGATGAAACAGTGCAATGGAGATTTACAGCAGACTGCTGACTTAAGATCGTCACTTTCATAGAATCATAGAACAGCCTGGGTTGAAAACGACCACAATGATCATCTAATTTCAACACCCCTGCTGTGTGCAGGGTCACCAACCACGAGACCAGGCTGCCCAGAGCCACATCCAGCCACTTTCCAGTAAAGCCTTTAGCCTGATTCTTCTAGGCAGTCCATGAAGTACTCCCTACTTTCAGGGAAAGCTATTTACACTCAGTACATATAGAAGAACAAGTGAGATTGGAAGAGACACAGAGCCACATCTAAGCCTACTTTCTTCATGCCTAGCAAAAGTAGGCTAAAAGCAGTTAATTCACAGAACATTTTCGAAAGCAGAACCCAGTTTGCCTGAATAGAGTTCGTACTTCTCAGCATGACAACCAGAAGAGTGTTTACTTACAACAGTACTGTTCTGCAGTGCTTTACATGTTAGGAGCTGCTTGTTCCACCAATACAGACTTACCTGTGCCTAACCACGCTGCGCAGGAACTGACTCACTGCTGATCTGTATACACGAGGCATCCACTGCCCCAATGGATGGCTGCGTATTTTCAGGGTAATCACCTGGATGTTCAGCAGATCTGCCAGCTGTACAAAGGACTTCTTGTCTGCAACAGGGAGAGAACACTAAACATCAGTCTACTGTCATTTAAAAACAGCCCTGTCTGGCAAACCTACATGCATATAAGTTGCAGCAATCTGGACTCAATACCTCTGCAGCCAGCAAAGCACAAGCCCAGAGAAGTATCCACCACAAAACAGGTAGAATTCAGTGCTCAAGCAGTTCCTCTGCCCCATTCCTGATAGACTGACCCGAAGCAAGGCCAAAAACCAACAAAAACCTTTAATGATCTAGCATGATGAGACTGTTCCATCTCTCCCAGTATTCTGTTTCCAGACAATGCAAAGCAAGTGGCTCTAGAAGTGTATGTGCTACGTTATTTGGAGGAATCTGCTGACAAGGGAAATCATCTTTGTCCTGTGCTGAGGAGAGGAAGAACCCTTCTTCATAGGGAACTTGGCCTGATGACAAAGGGCTGTGAAGAACTGCCCATAGCATACAGCACAGACCCAAAGGACAGCCTTTCAGGACTTGAGTCATCTGGAGAGGGAAGTAAAAGCCCCTCTCGATCCATTACACACCTTGAGTCCCAGTGGCACAACCCTGGAACCAGGCTCTTGATCCCAGACTCCTCCCCAGTCCCTGAGCACAGTGGGCCCCACTGCTCACCTATGAAACCCTTCTGCTCATCATCTGAGATACGTAGCAGCAACTCTCTGTGGGATTTGCTGATATCAGGAGCCACCAGTTTGACAAGCTGCTTCCACTGGGCTTCTCTAACCACAAACTGCGTTCCCTCCTCTTCTTTCAGGAGGTTGAAGGCCTCTATCATCTTGCGGCGCTTCATGTAAGCAAGAGTACGGATCTCATTCTAGGAAGAATGAGAAGATTCAGGCAGTTTCAGTCACACTTTCCCCTTCTTTATCTTATTTCCCAAGCATAGAGATGTAAGAGGAACAAGTTTGGAGTGATACTAGACATGATGCACAGCAAAAATCAACGGGGTAATGAGAAGTGCCATTTAATGGGCAGCCATAGGACTCTGGAGGGATCACTGGATTGCTTACTGTTGGGAGATGCATTAAAACAAATGGAAGACAAAGGATAGTATCTAACAGGAAGGAGATGAGGCAATATCTCCCAACGATCACAGGATCTGCATGCCTGCTGGTTGCAGAAGGAAAGAGGATATGTCCACACACATTTGCCATCTATAAAGGGAATACTGCTGACATCAGGGGTGGATATCCTTTTCTGTATGAGATTATAAACAGACTAAAGAAGCTCATAACCCTGGGAAAAACCTAGCAGGCTGCTTAATGGGTAGGAGAGTCAATCCCCTCATGGGACACCCAGGAATTTCCAGCTCTCATCCTCTGATTGCACCTACCCAATCTGTACCTATTCAGCTGATGCAGAAGAAGCAAGAGCTCAGATTTACTTCAACCTTCTTTCACATTTCCCTTGCTCTAAGAGTCCATGCAGTGGCAGAAAAAGCATGTTGTGTACTCACAGCCAACTGAAAACAGTCTGCATTGAAGCAGTGGTTTTCTTTGCTAGAACTAATCTTCTAATAGACATAACAGACACACACCGCCTGTTTTAACCACACCAGGATAGAGTACTTCATTTTCATATACTTAAAATTAGCAGTATTCTCCATTATATGGAAAGCAGACTTGTGCTTTTTATTTGCAGAGAACCAGCATAGGCTGGAAGCTGTATGTTTATTCAGGAGAAGCTTCACCTTCTCCACATCTTGCAGAAGCCTGCCAAGGGAAGGCCAGATGCCCCCATGCAAGGTTACACAGAACAGCAGGCAGTTGCTGATCACAATTCACCCCTCCACCTATTACCTTCAGGTGCTTTTTGTAGTTGTTATACACAACAGCCAGGAAGAGTGACATGAAGATGTAAGTGTTGACGATGACAAAGGCAATGAAGAACAGGGCATACCACGAGCTGAAGTCAAATGCTGGCATCCTAGAGGAAAGAGAGATTACTTGCTGAGCAGACAGACAGGGAAATAAACAAAACAAAGCCATCTTCCAGATGAACTACAGAATGTTTTGGATAGCCAAGTGAGACATCCTGGAAGGAGGAAGAGAATAGGAAAAAAACCAAGAACCTCTGTATATTAGTTGAATTACAAAAGCTTAGTTCCACCAAGTTTGAATCCCATGTTTAATCAGCCCCTCACTGATATGATGCAGAAAAGAAAGCACAGATTAAACTTCTGTCAATGTGGCTAAGTTTAGACACAGAGTCTTGAGGTGAAGCCTCAAGCCTTGGCTTCAGGGTCCCTCACTGCGCTTCTGCTTAGGTTCCCCAGAACAATCTGTATTTCACCATTTAAATACCTGGGGTCCCCATAACACTCCAGTTCTGTTCAGTACACAAATGAGAGTCCCACTCCACCCTCAATCTCATCTTTCCTGATGAAGTGGTAATAACTCAGAACAAGTGAGGATCAGAAGTCCAAGCCTCTTGTAAGTTTAACACAGCTGTGCAAGTTATGAAAGTCTGCGTACACATCCCTGCAAACATCATGAGAAGAGACAGCCAGTCACTAGAGCACACTCTTCCTTTTTTATGGAAAGGTTCTAATCAAGGAGCTAGGGGATTTGTCTCTTAGATTGACACCTTACTCAGCTGATGGGTCTTTTGGAATGCTCTGCTTTCAATGCATCTTTTAGAGAAGTCCTCCCAGCCTGTGAGGTCAGACCTCAGACTGTGGTTCAGAGCCTATCTATAAAACAGATGGGTAATGATTCATGAAACTCCTACAAGCTGGAGAAGCGAGAGCCCCATTGCCATTCTGGAAGACATTACTTTGCAAAACAGTACTGTTTAATCTGAGATCTTGATAGGATGCACAAAAGACAATGCTCAGATAATTAAGTGTGAGCACTCACATTTAGCTGTTGCATCAAGATACTTCTTGATTACCTGGTGCCCAAGGGATAGGAAGAAATACAGAATGAGAAAAAATGCAGCAGCAGAACAGGCAGAGTTTATTTCATGGGTAGGTAGTACTAGAAGATTCTTCCCTGCTCCTCCCCACGTTCCCCAAATGGGCCTAGTAAGTGATGTCACCTGCCACAGATGCTGATCACAGCTTTATATCACACAGTTGTTATTTTTCCTACCACTAGGAGCAGGACACCAGCATCTGCAACACAAGGACTACAAGCTCAGCATACGTACATGACATCCGGGCTGTTTGCAGTCGTCACCAACACATAGAGGTCAAACACAATTTCTAGGTAGTCTCTAAAATATGGCAAGCCTTCTGCTGTTTGGAGGTTCCTAGGAAGAAGGCAACAACCTGGTGTTAAGCACAGAGACCACATCCCACTCTAGAAACTACAGGTATCAGCACTCTGTATTTAGTATAAATCATCTGGAGTTGCCAGATCCCTTCTGTTCAGGAGGAATCACAGCCATTCATCCCCACCATACTCTGAACAACAATAAAAAACAAAGTGTTTTCACACCTCTCACCAAACAGCTTCAGGGCCATGAGGGAGAACATGAGAAGGCTAAACATGAAAAGCAAGAAGACATAGGTGATCTCTGGCAGTGTATTGCGGATGCTGCGGAAGGCTCTTCGAATCTGTCAGGGATAATGGAAGTGTTTAGAAGCAGTACCCACTTTTCCTATCACCATCCTATCAGGACAGAACATCTACATGGGGACAGGCAACCACAGTGGGGTACAGACCCTTGTCAGTTGCCAGGAAGGAGGGATTCTGACTGCATGAGTTCTTCTTAGTCTTACACAAGTTTGCCTAGAATAACCAAGAGGAAAGCCCCACTACTCAGGCAAACCTGTGCAAGAGTACCAGGGCTTTCCTCTTCATCCTCCCAGTTTGTGTTGCATCGTGAACTCAGTTAGACAAGGGACAGACAGCCCTATGGCACCTCTGAAGTGCTCTTGCTCTACAGGACTGATCAGAAACAGAGGTCTGTCACTCCAGGGCACTAAACATGCTCCAACCTTGAGAGTTCAGCTGCTCCCTCCTGCAGGCTTCCACAGTGTAACAGTTTATTTGCAAGTCAGGACAGAATAGTCTTGGGTAGCAGGGCAAAGATCTCCCTGTGATAGTAGGGACCAGAGTCCAAACCATCCATCTGGACCACAAGCTCAGTTTGAAGAACTGTGAAACATTTGTGCTTGTTTGCCCAGAAGACTTCCAGAAATAAGTAACCTGACCCCAGTCCCAAGGAGAAACAGTTTTCTTGTACTTATTGCTTGCATTTATTACTTCTGAGAGTAGCAGCTAACTGCTTGCAAACAGAGACTGGTCTTCCATACAGGCTGAAGAAATCACAGCCTGTAGGCTGAGCTTATAAGAAACGTTATTCTTTCCTCCATGCAGTGTTAGCCTTTAACAGAGATGACATGACAGCACTGTGTATGGCAAGATGCTCTGGGTTCAGTCTCAAGTATGCTCAGGGCTCTGGACAGCAGCAACCCAGTCTACAGGCTTAGAAGATGCTTTGCAGTACTTTTCGCTGTGCCCAAGCAGCATCCCCATGAATGTACCCTTTTTTCCCACCTCAAAGTCTTGCTCCAGCTGTCTGTTCTCTCACCTCAGAGAAATTCAGTTCAAGGAGTCTGAATTCTGCTATTCTACTACATTCCCTTGGTTCTCAGAAAGCAGCACGCTGTCCACAAGCAGGAATTCCCATTAAATCCATTCCTTACCTGGCGACTCTCTGCAAAGTTGATCAGGAAGATGGGCCTCACTATTCTCGACCATCGAACACTCTTTATGTTGTATATCCTGAGGGCCCCATATATGACCAAATCAGTCAAAGATAGCTGTAGAAGAAAAAGGATGAAAATACACAGAAACAAGG